>CANNZV010005318.1:0-28508 GCA_947561585.1 Caprella mutica
CTCATTGCCACCATAATCTCATTGCCTACCATAATCTTCATACCTAATCTTCATTGCCACATAATCTTTAATTGCCGATCATAATCTTATTTCCACCCAATCTTCATTGTCCACCATATCTTTCATTGCCCACCATAAAAAGTATATATTAAACAAAAAAATATAAATAATATAATAAACCTATATAAAAAATTATATTGGATATACAATACTTGTGTGAAAAATAATTGTGTGAAATAATTTGTGTAAAAAATTGTGTAAAGATATTGTGTAAAAAAATATGAATAAAAATAGGGATAAAAATTCACATGAATGGCAATGTCAATGAATGGAAGTAGATTATGATGGGCAATGAAAGATTAGGTGGCGATGAAGATAGGTGGACATGAAAATTATGGTGGCAACGGAAGATTATGGTGAGCGATTAAGATTAGGTGGCAATGAAAGATTATGGTGGACAATGGAAGATTATAATGGAGGAAGATTATGTGGGCAATGAAAGATTATGGAGCGATGAAAGATTATGGTGGGCGATGAAAGATTAGGGTGGAAATGAAGATTATGTGGCAATAAAGATTCGGTGGCGATGAAAGATTAGGTTGGTAATGTAAGATTATGGTGGGTAATGAAAGATTATGGTGGAGAATGAAAGATTATGGTGGAGAATGAAAGATTATGGTGGAGAATGAAGATTATAGTGGCAATGAAGATTAAGGTGGAATGAAGATATGTAGTAACAAAGATTGTGGTAGGCAATGAAAATTAGGTGGACAATGAAAGATTATGGTGGCAATGAAAGATTATGGTGGGCAATGAAAGATTATGGTGGGCAATGTGAAATTATGATTGGACAATCGTAATCTCATAATTATACAAATATTTATTATATTTTTAATGTTAAAATCGTGACATTTTTTTGCAACCGACCAACCAACCAACAGACAAAGACACAAAATGATGAAGAATCGGAATGATAAAATATTCAATTTCAATTGGATCGAATATTATTTCACTGGGATCAAATATTATTTCACTTAGATTAAATTCAATTCAAAAGGATCAAGTTCAATTTCATAAGGATCAATTTAAATTCAAAAGGATCAAATTCAATTTCATAAGGATCAATTTCAATTCACTTGGATCAAATTAAAATTCACTTGGATCAAATATTATTTCATTTGGATCAACTAGAACTGTAAATGGTATAGTATTTTGATTCATTTATGTTTATATAACTACTATAAAATGAATTATAAACCTGTGCAATGTTTTAAATACCATTTGTGTGTGATTTTAACCACTTTTTGCATCTTTCTATTCGTAATAAACGTCTGTCAATTACTTTCGTCTTATTTTATTGAGTCAATTTTATTATGTGATATCATTTTTTTTATTTTGGAAGCTTATTTATTCAGGTTTTTCACAGTGGAATAATGATGTAATCTAAAGATCACGATTTCATAGATATTAGACATTTATAAATTGATAAAAAAAGATATACTAAATTGATTTTAAGTAATTGTATAATTTCTTTTGAATACAATTTTATTCACTTTGATTATTCGTACATATAAATAATTCGTAATTATTTTGTAGTTCCTTAATTTATTTTATTCAGTTTATAAAATCTCATGAACAATAATTACAACTTGAAAATTGTCAATCTCTCTATGTAAACAGTATATCTCGTATATCCCTAGTATAATTTAGTAATCTTTATACTTAACTAAATGTCTAGAATATGAATCAGGAATTATAAATATTGTCATCAATCAACCAATGGGAAAATATTTTTCAGGGTGACGAAATAATTATGAAAAATAATTTAAAAAATTTCAAATTTGATATTTTTCTCAAGATGAAAAAAAAATTATAACTTTTTTTAATGCAAGACGCCTATTTTCTCAAGATGACAAAAGCATTGAAATATCTATAAGAGATGGTACAAAGCTAATATACTTACTGGATTTTAAAGTAAATAACAAATTATCGGTGAACTTTACTCATTATATGAGGAGAAAAGTTCAGAAACCAATTTTGTTTGTCAACTGAAAATTTACCGATCGCTATACCTAGTTATTTGATTCACTTTCGGCGTGGAAATTTCAATTACTCTAATTTTAAGCTGATTAGAGAGTTTTCATGTGATTTTTATCATTTTTATAAATACATGTTAACAGATAAAATGAATGTTAATAATTCATAAACTTCAAAAATGATAATTATTTAGAACAGTCCTTTTTATTCCTAAAATCTGCTTTTATTAATTTCCTGAAATAGCGTTTCTGTAGATTCATAATTCAAGAGAAACCTTAGTTAAGGGTTTATTTAACTTGGTGAATTTTCCTTAGTTTTACCGGAAAATGGGTCTATATATATATCTACCACTGAGACCCATTAAACACCATAAATAACGCTTATTCTAGCTTCATTTGACAGCAACTAATGGATCTAATTGCCTTTAGATCCTTTGCTCATAATATTAAAATGATTCTTTACTCTAATTTGTAAATCGTAACATGAGTTCTGATACAAACAAAGTCATATTAAATTAAAGCGATATACATGTATTTGATGAGCTTTTTTGAAGGCATTTACTTTAAAAGACAGGAGAAACACATGTGTACTCTTGCATGTTTTATTGGAACACATGTGTATTGTGTATGCTTACATTAGTTAAGCACAATTGTGAATTTATTTCCCATTTTTAGATTTGTTTAACTTGCTTTCCTTGCTTCTACATTTCCAGAGCATCATAACTATTCTCTTATTTTACCATTCCAAATTAATTTAGGGAATAGAGAGTTAAGAGAAAACGACCATGTGTACGTCACATGTAGTTTTCAATTACTGCATTGGATTTCAGGTTCAACTTCACCCAAACAAAGTAGTTTAACTCTGTCTGTTGAACTTTGAACTTATGTGCAGGATTCGGAATGAACTCTAATGAATTCGTCCTTTGGTCTAAATGAACTCTCAGTCACCGGCCACATTCTTGTCATCGACTTTGTTGGTTTATACACTGTATACGTTACTGGTGAGACATTTACTCATGTTATATGTGATGAAAAGGATAGATTGATATAAGAGTAATCTCAATTTCCGCATATTTAATCAATGTTCCTAGATATTCAATTATATTTCTTATTACAAAAGATGGATTTTGAATACTAAATATATTAGATCTGGTGCCAAAATATCGTATCCGTATTGAATTCCAATTAATTCAATATATCGACAACACACTTCTATTTATTGATAGTATTATTTAAAAGTAGTATGTATATAAGCAGTAGAATTCCTATAATTTCTTTCATAAATTCCAATAAGCCCAAAATCAAAATTTCATTCGTATTTCACTAAAATCAAAATTGGAGTTTTGTGTTATTTGAGCTTTTTGTATGAACTTTTCTAATCAAAATCTGAGGTAGGTTCCATTCCTACCTCAGATATATATTTTAAAATATATATTGATTGCATCAAGATATATAGAAAAGTTCTCGTGTTTAATGTCAGGAAAAATGTTGCTATGTCAGCAAAATGCGATTAAAGTTAGTTTGAAAATGATTGAGCCCAAATAATAGGTAGCTACATCATTTTTATGAAGACGATTATCTGAAAGTTATGTTATTTTAAAACTTATTTATTCATTTCTAAAACGGATAAGCAATTTAGTTAAATCGTATGTCAATTTTGTAATAATAATTGTAGAATATAACTATATTAATATATTTCTTATGTTATGCGGTTGAAAATGAACAAATTTTTTTCTACGACTCTATTCAAATTTCCGATTACTTTTCGAGTTCGGTTTCAGAAATTAATATTTATGTTTCTTATTTAAAACATTGAAGCTTTAACGGTATACACTAGATCGGCCGAAATATATCACAGAGGAAGAAAATTGAGGATGACAAGAAACAAGGACTTTAATAGAGTTATTACTATATAAAAAGAACTGAAGTGTGAGTCGATTAAAATAAATTGACTTGTTTCAATTTAAAGATCAACAACTGTTATAACAGTATCGGAAAATTTAAATTGTAAATAGTCAGCTTATTATAAATTAAAAATTAATCCCTGATTATTAAAATAATCCATTGTCACTACATAGTATATACCTGTGACATTAGTCAAATTCTAATTATCTAATGTATTGTAGCACGAACAAGGTACATCTTTTGTTCAATTATACGGTTTGAATCGAAAAGAGTTGAATGAAGGTGCGCAGCTTTGGTAGCATTGAAAATTACTGATTGGTAAAGGGAGTTAGTGATACTGATTAGAACTTCCTAAATGGGAGAAAGCAGTTCATTTCTTCTTATTCGGAACGTGTATTTAATGCTTGGTGAAATCATTTACCATAGCTATTATATAAATTAAATAATATATTAGTTTTTGATACATTTTTTTAAGAATAAATGCTCATTAATGGTAATTTATTGTTATTGATGTATATAAAGCTTTTATTAAAATAATGTATCTTGGCAAAATTTATATGATTATATTTAAAACTTTTTATCATCTATATATATAAATCTGTATACTAATAAACTAAATATATAATTCAAATACATAAAAAAGTGGATAGATAAGCTTATAATTTTTTTAAGACGATATATATTTTCCATTAAATTTCCATCCATTTCAAATTACTTAAATTAATAAGTAATTTGTTCTTCAGAAAATAATAATTGATAGTTCACTAATTAATTATATTGCTATAGTCAATTCTTCATCGAAAATAAAAACTGAACCGAACGAATTCCATTGATTTGCAATCTTGAATTTATAAAAAGATGATCGTTACATTTCATTTTTGGAATATTGTCAGTGGGCACAATAAAGTAAATAGGAAATGGAGTACCTAATGTGTTTAGTATAGAATGATTATATCAGTTTAAATGCAATTCTAATGCATAATAATCTTGGTCAAACGCGTGCAATTTGGTACGATATTTAAATTGTAAAAATTAGGAAGTAGCGAAATTTTTTGCTCCAATTTCAATCAATTGTGAAGGTAATATATTTTATTAAATAAATCCTTTAGTAGTTTTATAGTTAAAATCATTAAAAAATATTGGTTATTATCAGGGCTGGGACAATATGCTCTAAAAACCATAGATCCCAAAAACATTATAGACGGAGAGAATAAAACAGTATTTAATCCTCTAAACCAGCGGTATATATTATTCGAAACCATTTAATTTAGTTTCGTCTATGATATTTTCGGGATCTATAGTTTTTAGAGCATATTGTCCCAGCCCTAGTTATTATTGAGATGGGCAGTTCAAAGTTGACAATTTTGTCAATATATAGACCGCATTCAGGCACAATCGATGAATTTATCGAAGCGCTAAGTACGATGTTCAACCAGCATTCAAGACAATTGAATTCTAAATTTTGCTTAATAGGAGATTTTAATCTCAATTTATTAAATATTAATAGTGAAAATGTGCTCAAGCTAGTTAATTTTATGCAATCTTACCATTTTGTTTCTTTGTTAGATAAACCTACACGTTATTCTTCTAGTGATTCTATAGAACCGTCATTAATTGATCATATATGGGTTAATTTTTTTGATCCATGTATGTATGGGATATTAGATTGTGACATGACTGACCACTGTCCAATATTTTTAAACTTAAAAATATTTCCAAACGGTCATTCACAGTCTACAAACGATAAAAGGCAAATTAGCTTTAGAATACATAACGAAGAAAATGTTAACATTTTTAAAACTTTATTATCTGACTTTCAGTGGAATTTCGGTCAGTTTTATGACATTAATTCGAGGATTGCTTATTTTAACGACACTCTCTCATCTATGTATAATAACATCTTTCCACTTAAAACAAAATTTATATCTGAAAAACGGTTGAGTAAACCCTGGATAACAAATGAAGTTATGAACGCTATTAGAGAAAAGTCCCGGTATTTTAAGCTGTTTAGATTAGGATTGATCGATAGGCATGTTAATGTTCAATATAGGAATACCTTTAATAAATATATAAGAGATGCTAAGAGGAATTACTTTGTTAATTATTTTGTTGAATATAAGAGGAATATTAAGAAAACATGGGATGGTATTCATTGCTTGCTTGGTAAGAATAAGAAAAATAATTCTGATGTCAAGTCTCTGTTATTGTCAAATGTAATTATAAATTCAATACCTGAAATGGCTAATGCATTTAACGATTATTTTCTAAATGTTGCTAGTGTACTGGAGAGTCAGTTACCACCATGTGAGAGTGTTCAGTCACCAGTAGTGATTGAGAGGCTTAATAATTCATTTTTCGTTAGTTCTGTGACTGAGAGTGGTGTAATTGATATGATAGTTAACTTGAAGATTTCTATAAATGTAAATGATTGTATTCCTTTGACTTTGTTAAAGAATTGTAGTTTGTTGTTGGCTCCTCATATTGCAGATCTTATTAATTTTTCTTTTGTTTCTGGGGAATTTCCTGATTATTTAAGCTAGCTTGTGTTACTCCTTTATTCAAAGGTGGTAACAGACAAGATATGTCTTGTTACAGACCAATATCTATATTGCCTACTCTGAGTAAATTATTTGAACGTGCCATGTATGATAGATTATATAATTTTGTTATCAAACATTCTGTTATATCACCTAGTCAATTCGGTTTCCAGAAAGGAAAGTCAACATCTGATGCTATATTATCCATGACTGAATATATGTACAAGGGACTTAATAGCAGACAACACTCGATGGCTCTTTTTGTTGACCTACGTAAAGCCTTTGACACGGTAAAATATGAGATATTGCTGGAGAAGTTATCGCGCTATGATGTTCGTGGCTTACCTTTACAATGGTTTGGGAGTTATATGGTTGATAGGAAGCAATGTGTAAAGTTAGTTAAATCTCTATCTAATTCCAAAACTGTTCAGTCGGGTGTTCCTCAGGGATCTGTTCTTGGAGGTCTCCTATTCTTGATATACGTCAACGATCTCCCTTTAGTGTCTCGAAGCCTAAATTCAATATTATTTGCAGACGACACAACTTTCTGTTTGTCAGATCATTCGTTCGAATCCTTAATTCGGAGGTTTAATGTTGAACTTGAAAGGGTTTCCAGATGGTTGGTTTTCAACAGGTTGTCTTTGAACAGCGAAAAGACTGTTGCGTTAATTGTCACTAACAGGGAATGTAGATCAGATGAGCTTTTGTTGACTATTGATGGCAAGGTGATTCCTTATTCGGACAGTGTTAGATACCTGGGAGTAATTATTGATAAAGATCTAAGATTCATAAAACACATAGATTACATTTGTACAAAGCTGTCACGGTCGGTAGGAACAATGTATAGGTTATCTTTCTATGTACCTGATTATATTTTAGTTAACTTGTATTATAGTTTTGTGTATCCTTTTTTGATGTATTGTAATTTGATATGGGGAGGTACCAATATGTGTCATATTTTAAAAATAGAATTATTACAAAAAAGAGCAATTAGAATAATAACTAACAGCGATTATCTTTCTCACACGAATCCTTTATTCAGAAATTGTGCAATACTTAAAATATCTGATATCTTCAAATTTAACTGTTGTATTCACGTTTTTAAATTTTATCATTCCTTCAATTTTACAGAACATTCCTATAACACCAGAAATTGTCACAATTTAGTCCCAGTCTTTCAACGTCTAACTACCACTCAAAAGTCAATTAGTTACATAGCACCAACACTTTTCAATAATTTACCCCTAAATATACAACAATTAACGTCAATATCCACTTTTAAAAAATATATTATTTCGCATTTTGTAAATCTATACTAGCACTTATGTACTGTATTTTTAAAACTTATTATTATCTTTTTTGTACTTCATGTTATTTTTTGATGTTTATTTTTATATAGTAAATAAAAATTAGTAAACGGTTGCCTTAAAGGCCAATTTGGCCTAACAAGGCTTGATGAACAATGTTTGTACTTTGTACATATTTTTCTTCAATAAAGATTATAATAGTCACGTATATATTCCATATATTTGAGGTGTTCCTCAATTTGTATGTAATAGTGGAGAGGTTCTTTTTCCTATATATTAATTTATTATACGTACAATTTTGGGGGAAAACGAGTTTAATTATATCAAATTATTTAAATTTTGAAATGTTCATTTGAAACAATTTTGTATAGAATGATATAAATAAATATAATACAAGGAGAAAGTTTTTAAAAATCTAATTATATTATATTGAGATTTAAAATACGTTTTATGATATAATTTGATTGATATTACTAGTTTTGTAAATAAATTGGAAATATTTTTCAATACAATTAAAAAATCATATTAATAACATGATCCCTCATAATGCAAAATCTGATACCATTTTGTATAAATACATTCAATTTTCTGTGATATTTAATAATCTCAACCTTAACTATGTCAGTGATAGTTCTTTGTAGCAGTTAAATCGTATGGTTCATTAAGACTTCATTCTCATAAATTCGAAAGCTGCTTCCACTATTTCACAGGTGGAACATTATAGGGGGGCAAATTACAAGACGACAGAAGGGACCTGACTATACACTGTATCATAGGAGGACAGAGAACATTCTAGCTTGCTAAATTAATGCAAACTACAGTATGCATAATGAAGCAGTTGTAGAGCCTTAGGTAGATGAAGTGTTAATGAGGTAACATTTTATATAGGGATGAAGTATCTCAAAATGGAATGATATCTTGATAGAGTTTATAATGGTATAAATTATGTATATGTGATTCTAATTTAGTATCATAGTGTGGAATCATATCCTTAAATTATATATACGTTAATTATTTTGAATGAAATTGTTCACTTCCATCATAAATGAATTGAGATAAACTAAATATTTCTGTAACTCATATAACTAATACAGTTATGTTTATAATATTCATAAATGAAAATAATTTAAATCTATTGGTATGATACACTATTTATGATATGATGAAATAAATATTTTTTTTTGCAAACAAAAGAGAATCTGTTGCAGTAGTACGGGCATTACAAGAATTCCATCTTATTGTATTAAAGTTTTATCCCATAATATAATTTGATACACGAACCATAAGCCTTTAAATTATCTATTTGCAAGAACTAGACCTGAAGGAACCATAGGTTTATAAATGGGCAATTTTATGTTCAGATTATAAGATAAACCTTAAATACTTAAAGGGTTGAAGATAATTTGTTTGCAGATGTTATGCCAAGACATACAACAGCGAATTAAAAATAGGAAGACTTGGTCAAATATAGCTAGTCTAAATTTCACTATTGTATCAATTCTGGAAAATTTTAAACAAGTGAGATTGAAGCTTGCACTGTGAAAAATTGCGAGTCAACCTGACTCTTCGCTTGAGTCAAGAATGCAAAACTCCAATATTGTAGTCTTTTTTCTTGGTTGACTCTACCTGAGGCAATCTGACTATGAATTATGAGTCAATATGACTCTTGTTTTTGAGTAAAATGCTAGTATGAGTCAAATTGACTGACACTTTTGAGTCATTTTTGGGACAAACTGAAAATTCAAATTTTGAGTCAATCATATTTTGGTGCAATATCCGATGTATGACAATTACTGAATCTATTGCAGGAAAAACTGAAGAGGACATTAAATCAAGACTTAATTGAATGGTGTTTTTTGATTCTAGATGGTAATGAAATCTAAAATGTGAAAATATGTAGAATTTTGTAATTCTGGCATTAAGTTTAAAAGAGATCTCAATTATGAATTTTCCAAATTCCTGTGGAACCATTTACTAGAGTTCATATCGCCATACTTGGACCTCTGAACATGACTGCATTAAAAGATATATCATTGTAAGTAATTAAGAGATAAATCAGCAAGTGCTATTTATTTTGCCATAAAGGAACCCCTGAAAATTTAATAAGTGACAATGGTATACAATTTAACAATGAGATAATGAAGCAATTAGCTAATTACAATGATATTAGTAAAACTGAAACTACTCCATATCATCCGTCATCAAATGGCTTAGTTGAACGTGCAAACAGAGAGCTAGTAAAACAAATGAGGATCTATTCCTCTAATTCTGAAAACTTGGATAAGACTCTCACTGACATTCATTAATTGATATTAAGTAAACATTAATTGACGTTAAAGTGGTATTAATATCCAAACTTAGTGCATATTACTTACTGCAGTAAATCGAAATAATTTCCTGAAATAAAGTATTCATTAGATAGCTTGTATAGTTCAGGTACATTATTACCTTCGCAATCTTGCGGAAGGTTATATTTTCATCGGAATTTATTTACTTATTCATCATCTTTTTATTCGATTACCTGAAAAAGTGTTCAACCTAATTGCCTGAAATTTGGTGAAACGATTGGTCCATGTCCAGTGACCTGCTGCTAGTCTTTCGAGAGTGACCCGGTCAAATGTCAAGGTCAAGTTCATTTATAACTCAAAAAGTATCGAACCATATTGCATGAAACTTGGTGGAACGATTGGTCAATATGCAGCAACCATTTTGATAGATTTTGGGAGTCAAATGTCAAAGATCAAAGTCAAGGCCATTGTAACTCAAAAAGTATTCAACCAAATTGTCTGAAATTTGCTGGTACAATTGGTCAATGACCAAGAACGATCTGGTAGAATTTTGGAAGCGATCCGGTCCAAGGTTAAGGTCAAGGTCATTTATAACTCAAAAAGTATTGTACCATATTGCATGAAACTTGGTGGGACGATTGGTTTTTATCCAGATAGCAGTTTCCTTAATTTTTGGGAGAGAACGGGTCAAAGCGGAAGCGAAGGTATGCGCTCTACCGAGTGCACATAATCTAGTTAAATGATTAAGTTAAAAATTGATTATTACAGTAAGTATATTTACAGAAGGAATGATATAATCGGTTTTCACTAAAAAATGGTTATATGTTATAATTGTTAAAAAAGTTTTTTATTTTTTAAAGTATATTTTCATTTTAAAAATTCTCTTTTTGATGAAAATATGTACATTTTAGTATAAATATTACAAAATATTTATTTAAAAATTTAATTTTTTATGAAAAATATTTACTCTTTTACATTAAACGTAAATCTATCACAACCATACACCAAGTCATAAATATTTCAGTCCAATTTTACCTTCATATCGAGCAGTTGAAAACCTTCACGGATTCTTTTCTATCACCACTTTTATTTTATGGAATCCTATCATCAAAGTTATTTTATTAAATTATACCATAGATGGATAGCCATAAGTAAAATGCATATACACGATTTTACCGCATGAATATTTAGTATAATGCAGACATGCAAAATTTACACTCAGCTGAAATGCCTATTCGGTCTCCCTGCCAGTAGGACTTTCAAACAAATTTTCGTATCTTTACACCAAAAGTTTTAATAAGACTCAGTTTCCCAAGGCTTTTATAAATATCGGCTTGACTTTTTTCTAAATTTTCTATTAAATTTGATGTTTCGTCTCTTAAGTAATAAAAGTTCGTTCAATCGTAGTAATAATGGTAGATTTATGTATTTCAATAATGTAAGCAGACTAAACATAAAAATGCAACAAACATAATAAAAAAAAAAATAATAATATATGAAAAAGAAATCATGAAACATATAAAACATACGAAAACGATTATTATGAAACATATGAAAACGAAAATTATAAAACATATGAAAACGAATATTATGAAACATATTAAAACGATTTTTATGAAACATATGAAAACGAATATCATGAAACATATGAAAACGAATATCATGAAACATATGAAAACGAATATCATGAAACATATGAAAACGAATATCATGAAACATATGAAAACGAATATCATGAAATGTATGAAAACGAATATCATGAAACATATGAAAACGAATATCATGAAACATATGAAAACGAATATCATGAAACATATGAAAACGAATATCATGAAACATATGAAAACGAATATCAAGAAACATATGAAAACGAATATCATGAAACATATGAAAACGAATATCAAGAAACATATGACAACGAATATTATGAAACATATGAAAATGATTTTTATGAAACATATGAAAACGAATATTATGAAACATATGCAAACCAAGATCATGAAACAAGACAAACAATATTATGAAACATAATGAAAAAGAATTCTACTTTTATCTATCTTCTAATTTATTTTGAAGCTTTTTCTTTGATCCAATTTCACAGATTAATATACATTTTAGAGCATATCAATTTCCTAAACCTTTGCATACATTTTAGTGTAGAACTATAATTCCTTTTAACCCAATCAGTAAATTACTCGCTCTCGATAAAATAAAAGTTCTTAATTAATTGGTCAAACATCGATATATCGCATTAATCGTTCAGTCTTCACCATATCGGTGATTAGCACTTAAATCTAATTGCCTTGAAACCCTTGAATGCTCTACAGCAAATTAGTCTATTTACCACAACATTATAAGTCAATTACTGATTATCAATTCAAATAATAGTTATCATAATTGAAAAACAAATGAATTAATTCTCCCTGATCCGTTAATAGGTGAAACTTCCTTTATTTTGGTCTTCTCCGGGAAGTGAAATATGAACTTAATTCGTTATTACTAATATTTGAACAAGTCAGTTATTTATTACAAGAAATCCTGTATAGTGAATATAGTGTCCTGAGTAAGGAAGTGACCTCTATAGTGAACAAATTTTCTTTAGTCTGCCAACAATTGCAATTAGTTTTCTAAAACTGATGACCATTCATGACAGACTAAAGAAAATTTAATTACTCAGGACACTAAATTCACTATACAGGATCTCATTATACAGGAGTTCTACTGTCATTTTTTATTTCCTAACGGAACCTATCACTCATTCATGTCCATCCTCTTCCAAACGATCCACAAGTTCTGTTCATAATTTCACAGTCGATTTGGCTGACGTTGTTCCTTGCTGCTAAACTGGTGAGGAGCGACAGAGTTGTTATGCGAGTATTTGCATATTGCTATCATTTCGCCTCAGCCGAGGAAATAGAATAATGTGATAAATTGGGAAATGGTTAAATAATACGCTGATGTTAACCAGAAGTAGAGGAACGGTTGAATATATTTTACTGTGGGAACGGTATGAATTACACACAGTACTAAATTTACGGTATTATTTTACAGAACTAATGTCAGTTGTTGAATTGAAAATACTTAAATGAAAATAGATTTTAGTTTAATAAGGTAGTTTAAAAGGTTAGTTTATATTAATAAAACAAATTTAAATATTTCACATTTTTGACTTTTATGGAACTAAATAAAAAGTTGTAATATTTATAAAATTTGTATAGTAAGATGATTCAACCTTTTAATATAATTTCCTAAAATGACTATTATAAGAAATCGCTTCATTTTCTAGATCGCAAAAAGATTCCACTTCAGATTGCGAGAGAAAATTCGATAAATATCATTTACCTACAAGTGTCATTATTCAATATCCTGTAAAAAGCAATAGACTGACATCTTATATATTTCGATAGCAGGGAGATATTGGCAAAATGACATCAAATAATATACTCTACAGTTATATCTCGTAGAGAGAAAGTTATGGTGGGGCCATAGAAGATTATGTTAACTCCCCTCTTAATCTTCTATGGCCCCACCATAACTCCCACACTATAATTATGATTATTACTCAGTGATTTTTATTATGATTATTAATCTTTTGCTTCATCAATTACATTAATTAACACCCTATCGCCTCTGATTCAATACATCAAAACTGCTTATCATTATACATTAATAAAGAACTCATTTAACTGCAATGAAATCACTAATTAGCTAGTAATTAATTAGTGCATTATAATGTAATATTCATTAGAAGGTATAAATATATCATTGATATTATATGGGGGAAATATTCGTATAAAATAATTGAATGTAACGTTCTATTATATTTACTAGTATAGTGCATCTAGTTGAATCTAATTTATATTGAAATGTAAGTATTTATTATAGATAAATACTGATTTAACATCGTGGACCGGCAATTGGGCCCGCCGACAATTGGGCGTACTGTCGCCAACATATTTTTTTAAAGCCAAAATTAAAATAAGATTTATACATCGTTAATATTATTGTGACGTGAATTTAATCTACACTAATTAATTTTTAGTATATATTAGATAATTCTGGCTTCATCGTGAAACCTTTACTCAAAAAGAACATTTTAGAATTAATTCGTTACCTTTCATATAAAGTCAGAATTAATATCGTACAATTTTGTTACAATTAATAGTAGATATCATCATCTAAAATATTATCCAATTTAAATTTTCTTAATTCTTAAAAATCATACCTTTTCATAGGAATATTTTTAATTGATGCAACAGTAGTATAATTTACCAAATTAATCATAACCTATGTATATAATTTTGATTACCTAAATTTAAATTTTGCAAGTGTATTTAATATTCTTTACTCTGTTTGAGAATTGAGATTCAAATGAGGAAATGAATTATTTATTTTTGAAATATGTTTTTTTAATGCATAGATCTTCCCAGTCTGTAAGTCAATTGCTCACTCAGAGAAATTCTGATGCACCCAGGTGTTCCGAGTTCACCCTATGGCTTTGTCTCTACAGCAACACACTTTAGTGCATCAAACTATAGTTTGGATGCACTAAAGTGCATCAGTTAGATGCACTTTAGTGTCTTAGCTATAAGTTTGTTAAAATGATGAGAAAAAAAGAGGAAAGAATAATTTCCTTATCATTTTAACAAACTTATAGCTAAGACACTAAAGTGCATCGAACTGATGCACTTTAGTGCATCCAAACTATAGTTTGATGCACTGGGTGCATCAATTGGAGTTGTTTATTTATTCAGTGCTTACAAAATGTATTGAACACCAAATCCCAAACAATCTACTGTACATAATTCCCCATCCGTATACTCTTATTTGCATTACCGTTTACCTGAGCTAATTTGCAGCTATGGATGAAGGTATCGGAAGTTAATTGCCAATTAGGCATTTTCACGCATGTGTTCACTATTTTCAGATTATTATTCAAAGCTATCATCCTTTTTTCAATGTTCATTTTTTTCATGATGAGGAATGATTATAATAATTCTTCATTTATAATGCTGGCAGAATAATAATGATTTATATATGTAGATGTTATAAATATAAGGGAAGGAAGCTAAAATTTAAAAAAAAATTGTAGTTATACTCTACCGGTACATTAAACTCTTATCAATTTTTTCTATTCGATGAATTGTTTAAATATTTTATGTTAAATCTAGGAAAATTTAATAGCATTAAGAGGTGTATGAAAAATTATTTGTTCATTTAATAATTAAGTGTTAACTAAAAAGAAAACAGAATTAAAATTGTACCAAATAAGCTTCTGCACTTGTATGATATGTATCCTTCCTAGACAATATATTTTAACTGCATATGATTCCTTTTCAGTCGGTAATAATGCAATTGGATGGTCAATGCAATTCTGTGCTAAGATTTTTGTCGTTTTTCGATTATGTAAATTTCGGCTGAAACAGGGTCCAGAATTCTCAGAAGGTGACTCGAAATTGCTTTTCTGTCATTCCAAAGAAAGATGAACAGATGAGGAGATGAAATAAATAGTAATGAGATATTGTATCTTCAGAAGAAGCCATTGCAGGTAACAATGATTCTCGGGCCAATGTTGTCCCAATATTGCCAATGTTGTCCGAATATTGACCCAAAAAACATTGCTACATGGGATAAGAATGTACAGAATAAACATCTATGCCAAAATTGGAGCACGCGTAGATAGTGTTATGAACTGTTATTACAAAAGAATATATCTATCTATTTCTTATAGACGATTCTCCATTGAAAACAAGAAGAATTGAATCTTCATACTCCATAATAATGGAATCTGCATTAGTATTGGTTCTCAATGTTGTCCAATTTCGGTAATTAACATCCTGTTTTGTTCCCCAAACCCAAACTCTCTCTCAAAAAAAAAAAAACGTGATATACTATCTGACAAAATATACCATCTATTTCCATGTTTGTATATTCAATGAAAAGGACTCGCTATTTATTGTGATGATTGTACTGTTTGAACTAGACCTAAATCTATCTCTGGGCAAACCATACTGCCCATATTTACTGAACAATGTATTTTTATATTTGTGTCAATAAACAATAACCTGTTATTTACTCGTTTTCTTTCCCTGCGTAAATGATATATATAGACTATATTACTAAATCATGCGAAGCTAAAAGAAAACCAAATTTAATTTCAATCAGTTGTTTTATTTAATCTGAAAGTCTAGATCTGTTCCCAAACCCAGAAGTAGTACATAATATTGGCCATGAAGAAAATCGAAAATAATGCATTATTTTTCTCGAACAAAACTAAAATTATGATCTTTATTGCTGAGTACACCTGTACGTTTTCACTAAATTTCGTATGAATAATTATTATCTTTTAAAACAAAATATTTATGGCTATGTGTAACGATAAAAATTTCGAATATTTATAAAAATATATATTTAAAGGTATTGCGAAATCTATTACACAATCTTTACTAATTTTGATTGGAACAAAATCTACATAATTAGGTTTAATATTATGAAATTTAATTACAAGTCTTGATTTGTCTATCAGAAATTTCTAAAGTTCATATTGGCAAAGTATTAAGAATACCCGTAGTACTTAAACCTTTATCTAACAAAATTTCAGCTTTTATATATTAGATAAATTCTTCTTCATTTCCACTTTTCTACGGTCTGACCTTCTGTAATTCCTATAAATGCAGGTGCAATCAATAATGGATTTTTTTGCTTTTTTAATTAAGCAAACAAAAAAAAAACGGATAAGCGGGTATACTTCTCTTTCCCGCGATGAATCGCGATAAGCGTAATCCGTTCTTGTCACTACTTTTGACGATGATCAGCAAATTCTGAAAAGGACTCTAAATATTAAAGTTTCAACCTATAACTCGTGTTATTTTTTTTACAAGGATGATTTATTGGTGTCCAACCTTCCACCCTTATTAGTGTAAATTCAGTATTTGTGGTGATAAGAATCAAACTATTTCGAAGAAATTATATTTTGGATTAGAAGGAAATTATATTTTGCATTAGAAGGAAATTATATGAATATTTTATGACCCATTTATAATTGCACATAAAGTCGTTTATATTTTTATACCTACATTGGATTTTGAAAAAACTGAAAATTCATACTAGGTATTAGCATTGTTTGGTGTAAAATTTTGAATAACTTTCAATTTCCATCTATTTTGTAAAAGATTAAATATTTTTATCTAGATATATTGTTTTAAAATATTTTACTATTCTTTTGGTTATTATGAACAGGGTCGACAGACGTTTCGCCGACATACATTTCGTCGACAAGACGTTTCGTCGACAGAATTTTTCGTCGACAAGACGTTTTGTCGACAAATTTTCGTAAATGGGATATTAACACACTGTAATGTTACAAAACATATACTTTAATAGAATAATAATGTATCAAACAATAAAATTACAAAATAGAATAATGGTAAGGAGGAAAAATATTAAATAAATTCAATCGTTTTTCTACTTTAATACTAAACCAGAACTATACAATAATAAGTAATAACCAATTATATCAAAGTAATTTGAAGAATTATATATGCAAGGCAAAACTAAAAGAATATGTCACATCAAATAATGAAATCATTGAAATCTAAATGACTGTAACCACACACAAAGAGCTTTCTGAAAATTAATTCTTTGTCTATAAGTAGCCTCGTATCACAACTGCCTATTAGTATCTTGCGGTGTTGGTTTATGTAGAGGTGTCTTTTAATATTAATAATAATATATTACTTCTACAATGTTATGTAATAAATTCATATTTTTTTAGAGCCTGGAGAGGATTTTTAATATATTTAATATATTTTTTTCTTAAGGGATGAAAATTCGAAAATGGGATATCGTTCGATAGCTCTGAACATTTCTATTTTAAAGCCAACTTCTTGTTTCAAAGAATCACTTTTTGGTATAACAATAACCTAATTATCGATAAACATTCAACGGCGAGATTTTTATATAAAATCTTGACTTTCAATCTAGGATTACCACTCAATTACAGATAACCCGCAGTAGTCGAACAGTGGGCATTTACCGACTGAAAGTGACTTGTCAATGACAAAACCGATGATATGAATCTTATGAAACGTAAATTTTTGAGAGGAAATTGTTTAAAATTTCTAAAATCACAAATGTAACTCGACTCAAAATTATTAAAATACTTTAAAATAATTTGTTATTTATGAATTGTTTTGGTTTAGTAAAGTAGAAAAACGATTTAAATTTATTTAATAGTTTTCCTCCTTACCATTATTCTATTTTGTAATTTGATTGCTTGATACACCACTATTCTGTTAATTAAAGTAAATGTTTAACGAAAACTTGTCGACGAAACTTCTTGTCGACGAAAAGTCCTGTCGACGAAACGTCTGCACACCATGAACAGTGGTCTGAAATATTAATATATACATTCAAATATTAAACGTTCTTATAACTATCATAATCGACATTAAAAAATCATCTACTATCCAAATATATCTACATACTAAAATGGTTTTCGTTTGTTACATTCAATCTAATTCCCTATAAATGATACACCCTCTTGAGAAGACAGACCATTTTGTAAGAAGTGGCAGATAAAATCAAGATACAAACGAAGTCACTTTGTCGAGTGTAAAATTGTGAGGCCTGAATTGTGTATTCGAGTCGTATGCTCTTCCGTTTCTAGCTGATAAGACTCCCTTCTGAAGCCCTTACTTTGACTCAAAGACTGAGTCACAATGGTACTCTGGAGAAAAAAACATCTCACATTGTCTGCTGTAGATCGACGACTTTAATCGATGGTATAAATAGATCAATGGTATTGTATTTTAAATTTACAATACTTATGAAGTTCAATGTTTTTCATCGGGCGATCTCAACAGTGAATTATGCCAATTGTCTAACTAAAATGATGCTGTTTTACGATTAATATTCACCATAATAGACGATCTATAGATAAAAAATAGTACCACTGGGTAATCATTGTCTACCGTTTGCTTGGTAAATCGAATGCATCATGTTAGACGTATAGACACATTATTTACGAAGTAAATAACTTGGAAGTCAATGGTTGCTTATAAATAGCTATATGGTAATTGTTTAAGATCAGTTGAACTTGTTTTTCTTTGGAGTAACGTTGAAGCCTTTTACATATTTCCGATTGATCTAACATGACCTACATATGTTAACTCCCCCCACTTTCCGAATACTCTGAGTATATTAATTGATTAGTGCGACGTTATTTTAGAAAAAAAATGGATGGAAATATTGAACAATAAAAGAAATATTGATAAGAAATACATAGACACTGGCTAAACCATTGCTCAGCATAATATCCAGTCCTTGTGGTCTGTTGGTCTACATTCCATGGGGCAAATACTTTTGATCAAAATACTCCTCTCAGTCTTCTTGTAAGGCCCCCAACCAACATAAAGACCACCTTTTCTCTGAACTGGAAAAGCTGAACTGTTTTCATGACCTGGAATCTTGCAGGTATAAGAATCGTGAACCATCGCACTTTTCTGCAAATAGGTACGTTGCATTTAAAATAATATAAGTTTTTTCTATTAAACACAAGGCTAGGGTAAGTTACGTATTATCTGTCAGTTTCACATCTTCGGTCATATAAAAAGAGCGATATAATAATCATTATTTAATTTTAATTTTAATTTGTATCCATGATTGCTGCAGGTATCATAGATAGCAATTAAAATATAAATTAGATAATAATTATTATACCGTTATTTCTTAGTTGACCGAAGATGTGAAAACGACCGTTAATTAATTCCAAATTTACTCAATTTGTATCTTATTTTGTATCACGATTTTAACTTTTGTTATATACATATATTTTTGAAATAAGAACTAGTCCTTTATAAACATAAAAAAAGAACTTAATTCACTAAGCCTAAAAATTGGAACTTCAACTGTATTAACAATTTGGTCAAATGTGTAAATTTCGATTTAATCAAAACCGTTAATTTACCAAAAAACACATTCTCGCTCGTCTTCAGTTTACATTGCTTGCATTACTTTCAAATAAATATTAGAAACGGGAATAATTCTTTCTTAATACTTGTAAAGACTATTCTATGCAGCCCGTACGCCCATTTCAATATATCACACTGTTACTGATTAGTTCTTTGGAAGTTCATCTCACCGATATTTCAGGCCAAAGAATTGATTCGTAAACATCAGAAACAGATACTTGGTGACTTTTGACATCGCGTATAATTCGTTCACGTAGCTTTTTATGTTGGAGTTGATTATCATTGCGCAGTCCCCAAGTTCCTAAAAAAGAAGATGAGTTACATTTAGATATTTATAGGAGACCTAATTTTCCTATATATTAGTTTTATGGAGAATATTATATAACAAGACTCGAACTGAATTGGACGAACACGGATGTTATGCTGCTACTACTTTTGTATGAAGTTCTTTATATGTATTTTTTACCAAGTTAAAATTAGGCGCATCAGAGTAGTATACGAGTATGGTATATTTTTTTTATTGCAAGACCATATATAGTATGATTTCGTATACTATTTTGTGTATCAGAATAGTATACAAGACTTAGCATTGCTGCCGCTATTTTTAACTGAGTATAAAATATTAGTTTGTATTGAAAAGAAGCTTAAAACTATATCCAAATCAAAACTAAACAAAATATAGAACAAGGTTTGAATTCACATTAACCATAGACTTGTTTTTATCTCTACTATTTCAAGCATACAGGTAGCTAATAAGATCGAACTCTATAAAAAGAAAATATATCGAGAATAGCTAATCAGGACTGAACGTAAGTACAGTCGATCTCCTCTATAGTGAATGTAGAGTTTTGAGTGAACTAACCTGTATAGTGAACAAATTTCTTTTAGTCTGTCATAAAAAAATGACAATTAGTTTTCTATAACTGATGCTATTCTTCACAGACTAAAGGGACGTGTCTGGTTCGTCTCCTCTCAGTGATTCAGTTTCAGTGAAAAGATATATCGTTACTTTCATTTCAACGGACACATTCACACAGTACCGGCTCCTTTCAGTGATAAAAAATCACTGACCGGCGACAACCCAGATGGATCCCTTACACCTGTGAAGAAGCCTTAAATGAACTTTGTTCACTATACGGGATATTTCTCTTACTCAGGACTCTACATTCACTATAGAGGAGTTCTACTGTATGGAAGTCTAACTGATGTATTTTGTCCGCTTATCAAATTCAGGAAAGGATTAGATAACGTTCCTTTCCATTATTAATTGCATTCAAATTACCTGGTACTATCATCTGCTTGTGATTTGGATGGTCTCTCATGACATGGGCGTAGTAATTACTTTCTAACCAGAGTTTAACCGCTTTGGCCTCTCTGTCTGTGATTTTACTGGTGCAAAGAAAATGAGGTAAGTGAATTCCACTGATTAACCTTTTCAGTGGAAATTGCAATATATATTTGAAGTAATTGCACGCAAATATTTATTATTTATAATTAAATAATTCATTATCGAAAACCTCACTTTGAATCCTTACAGTTTGATCGGGTAAAACGTTTAAAAGAAAAAGAAAATATTCAAGTTCATTTATTTGTTTCATAGCAAGTGTATTCAATTAACTATATAAAATAAAGTATTACATAATTTTGACTAAATCTATATTCTATGCTTACTTTTCCGTATGCCGATCAACGAAGAGGGACACTGACGGATCACCCAATAGTGCTAAGCTCCAAAGATTTTCAGGCAACGCTTCTGTAAAGAAAATAAATACAGTATTTCATTATTTTTCAAAATCTATACTTCAAGCAATTATTATACTTCTCAAAAACTACCACTAAAAGTTGGTATCTAAAATTCAGTAACATCATAATGTTATTCTACGTTTTTCTCCCTAAGTATAGGTAGCGTGTTAGTTATAGTTTGTCTGTAGACTTTCAGTAATTATAGAATATGTGAAATTTTGTTGAAATACAGGAAACTCGATGGTTTAATTCGTTTTTTAAATGCATTATATGCTCCTTGAAGGCTTGATCACACACATCAGTGTTCTAGCCGTGACGTGTCCGTTATGTGTCCTATCAGTGGTCAGTGTCAGTGAAAATATATATAGTTACTTTAAATTCAACAGGCAGTCGGACACGTTCACACAGTATCATATCCTCCCAGTGCTAAAAAGGACTGTGAAAAGAGCACTGATATGTGTGAACATGTTTTTAATTTGCAGAATGAATTTTTTATTTCTTAGCGTTATCCAGAAAAGGATCAGTTTTTCAATTCATATTTGTTTATTTAATATAATTTTCATCCCGTGGAATTTCCTCTGGTCCTGCTTGTTTATAATAGCCTATCAGCTCTAGTCATTTCTTTTCAATATTGGTCGTGACTAGGTTAACCTATGTCAAAACACCCACTTTTCGAGTACTGCGAGTCAAATTAAGTGCCCTAGTACTTCAACGTTATTCTACTTATGATATAATGTATTCCAATAATATTACCCAATTCATCTAAAGCAGTTACATCACACATATCAAACTCTGGAAACTCGCATGAAAGTTGGCAGAGGAATTCCCGTCCAATTACGTCAGTCCGGGAGATATTGTGGAAGAGTCTCACACTCCAGTCGTGATAGAAGTGCCTGATTTCCTTGTACCTGTCAGTCACCTGGCGCAGATAGCGTTTGAAATGAAGGGAGGCTGGCGAGAAAAAAATGGCTACTTTGAGATACATTTAACAGCACAAGAACTGCTGACAAAGGAAAATTGTAACAATGGCAAGCTTGTGCACTAAAAAATGGTATTATTAAACAACAAAACCGTACTTTTCCAATGTAAATAAATCTATAAAGTATAAAGGTTTAATTACCAACTGAATAAAATTCATAGGCTGGCTGTGAAAATGATTTCAACTGTACAAAGTAACTAAATACATTGTGAATACAAGACGAGATGGGTGGCACGTCCAAAATTACATAGAAATTAAAAGGTTGCTATCACTAAACATATGTTTTAACAATATTGTTCCTTGTGGATAAATTAATTGTATAAGGTTTTTAAGGTTACAACTCATTGATTGGCCCCCCCCCCCCGATCATGATGTGTGCAGTACAACAAACTAACGGAATACATAGAACTACTTTACATCCACATATGTTGAGAGCTTTGAAGTTCTCATCATTTGAAATGTTGTCTTATTCAACTCATAAATGTAAGGGGATGGCACACTAATGGTTTAGTGCTCCACCTCTTTTTGGCTCCTCCTCCTAGCCGGCCAATCAGAGTACTTAAAAACTTAAAAACAATATTTTTGCAGCACTGTAAAGTGCTGCAAAATGTAATAATACAATGTGATTTAACATTCATTACAAATTTCAAAATATTTTCAGTAAAATAAATAACTTATTTTCCATATAAACTAATCGTCATAATTTAGCAAAAGCTATCAGCAGTTCTTTTTTTTCGAATTATGAGAGTGATAGCGTTCAGAAGATCGATTCCCGGGTATCAATCTCCATACTTTCCGCTGTTCACAAAAAGGTACGTTTCTTCTGTATAAAATATTAAAAATATAGTAATTTAAAAAACGCATAAGCTTATCGAGATAATGTCTCTAGAGTTAAGGGGCCTTTATACGGTAAGTGCTCAGTGCCACTTTGGGGTGACACTGCTCTATGCCACGCCCACTTTGCTACTCGCCCCACCCTTTTTGGCAAAACTTGGTGGTGAACAAGCTATCGCTCTGAGAGCGAACGCTCACCACAAAGGGCCACTGTCTGTCAGTAGCGATTGCCAGACAATCAACAGCCCCTTTCATTGGCCTAGTTGAAGAGCACCCATGCCTATGGAAAATAAAATCTAAAGATTATAAAGATAAAACACTAACAGCGTTAGTGTTTAATAGCATATTAGATGCTAACCACGATACTAAAGTGTCAGTGCCCACCAAAGCACATTCTGCTCGTGTAAAGGCGCTGAGCTAATTGGTGGGCAGTGTGGTGAAAAAAGTGTGGTGAATAGTGGTACTGACCAGTGCTCGTGTAAAGGCCCCTTAACTCTAGAGACATTATCTCGATAAACTTATGCGTTTTTTAAATTACTATATTTGTAATATTTTATACAGAAGAAACGTACCTTTTTGTGAACAGCGGAAAGTATGACGACTTTTTTTTTGTAAAAATTGGATTTAGAAGTGAACTGATTGAACCGTCTCAATTTCTTTGTGAATTTGTGAAAGAAATCTATCGATTATTCGAGCAATAGGAGGCTAAAATTATCTATTTTGGATTTAAAAAGCATCTCCATCTCATTTCTTTGATCTACAATCGGTCAAAAACCTTCTTTCCAATGTATTCAATTCAATCTGGTGTAAGCTTCTATAAAATATAGTCTTAATAAGATAGAGAACATAGACTGAGAGTCGGTCCTAGAATTTATTTTTTCATATCCATTGGGAAAATTTCAAAAAAATGAAAGTTTAAAAAATAGGTATTTAAATTTCATATCAGATAAACGAGTTACTGTGATATATACTATCAAAGATTTTATTATTGGAGTATAGAATATATAGGAATTCAAATTAATTAAATATGTTAAGTTTACGTCGTGAAATTCGTAGTTTTTTCTGATATATATCTCAGTTATATTAAAAATTGCTGGTGAACCAGTTTGTACTTAACATTGATCGTTATTGTGATCATATTTAGGATGCTGAATGTTAATGTTAATCTCATGTATTGATGTATATACTTCGATTGCATTCTTAAAGTTTATTAACCAAAGCTTATAATTTTTCATTATAAGGTTCAAAAACTCATTCCGTTGATATGTGGATAGGGAATAAGGTGCATTTCTCACCTAAATCTGTTTTATCATTAGGAGCAGAATAGGTCAGCGCCACAACTTTCTGGTTGGTTCCTCTTTGAGCAGAAAAAGCTGAACACAAGACCTCATCACGGTACGTCTTCAGAATTCCAAATCTGAAGGGAACAGAATTGTGTCCTGTCTGCTTTAGATTATAAACAACAGTAAATGATAATGATCTTAAAATATTTTTTTTTACTAATTTGACAACGAAACAGACAGTTTCTTTGCTTTATTGAATCCAAATTGTTTCATTTCTGTTTTAAATAACAAACATTAATATATGAAAATGTTCTTGAATTAGTAATGGTTTTACAAATTTTACAACGAAATTGACCGTTTCTTTGCCTAATTGAAATGAAAATTAGCTGATGCCTGCTTTAAAATAAACTGGCTGATATTTAATTGGCTGGTGCCTGCTTAAAGATAAACTGGCTGATATTTAATTGGCTGGTGCCTGCTTAAAAATAAACTGGCTGCTATTTATTTGGCTGGTGCCTGCTTAAAAATAAACTGGCTGATATTTAATTGGCTGGTGCCTGCTTTAAAATAAACTGGCTGCTATTTATTTGGCTGGTGCCTGCTTAAAGATAAACTGGCTGATATTTAATTGGCTGGTGCCTGCTTAAAAATAAACTGGCTGCTATTTATTTGGCTGGTGCCTGCTTAAAAAAAAACTGGCTGATATTTAATTGCCTGAAAGGATCATTGATAAAACCTTTACGTTCATTTTCATGCAAATATTTGCAATTACAGCAGAAGATGGCACATATAAATTCTACTAACTGGAATAATAATTATGATGACGCAATATTTATTAATTAATTATATGGTATAACTCAAAAATATTTATATACAGTTCTTATATATGGAAACATTAATTAATTATACACAATAATTATGATAATGAACTCGAATTGAAGAAGAATAATGCCAATATAATTAGTTATAATTATCTTTGATGAGATTTTTTCTAATATTTTTTCTGTGTCTTCCATACAACATTGAATTTTCTTGCTAATATTTACTATTCGAATTTTCGATATCACATTATTCTTCTACTAACTCCAGAGTTATAAAATTTCAGCTCCTTCATAACTCAAAGCCACTTCATAGATCAGGTTAACGGGATAATTTTCTATGATTAAAATCATAGAAAATTATGCCATTGACGGATAACTTTGACGAAATTATTAGCGTATTTCATTTTCTATAAGTTAAACATAGAAAACGATACTTCATAACTCAGGTGCGTTTCATAATTCATGTCACCATTACTTTTACTGTAGTTTTACATTTACTCACTTTATGCAATGACTGCAGTTGAGTTCACTGTAACTAAAACTTGGCTCTCCATTTTCTAGATGACCCATCACTTTGTCTGCATTATTCCCACCAACCTCTGGATATTGGAAAGTGAGAGTTAAACAGGTTGTCAGTGTTGGAAATAAAACTGTATGTTTCATGTTAATTTGATTTTATCAAAGTTACTTAATGCACATTGTTCGAAGACTGAAATTGAAGTATAATATTGAAACATACATCCTATATGTACTATAAGAGGAAATAGTTACTACTTGATGTAATGTCAGAAACAAAGAGTCACTGTGATGATGTACTACCAGAGAAAAGAGTCACTGTGATGATGTACTATCAGAGAAAAGAGTCACTGTGATGATGTAATATCAGAGAAAAGAGTCACTGTGATGATGTACTATCAGAGAAAAGAGTCACTGTGATGATGTAATATCAGAGAAAAGAGTCACTGTGATGATGTAATATCAGAGAAAAGAGTCACTGTGATGATGTACTATCAGAGAAAAGAGTCACTGTGATGATGTACTATCAGAGAAAAGAGTCACTGTGATGATGTACTATCAGAGAAAAGAGTCACTGTGATGATGTACTATCAGAGAAAAGAGTCACTGTGGTGATGTACTATCAGAGAAAAGAGTCACTGTGATGATGTACTATCAGAGAAAAGAGTCTCTGTGATGATGTACTATCAGAGAAAAGAGTCACTGTGATGATGTAATATCAGAGAAAATAGTCACTGTGATGATGTACTATCAGAGAAAAGAGTCACTGTGATGATGTACCATCAGAGAAAAAAGTCACTGTGATGATGTACTATCAGAGAAAAGAGTCACTGTGATGATGTACTATCAGAGAAAAGAGTCACTGTGATGATGTACTATCAGAGAAAAAAGTCACTGTGATGATGTACTATCAGAGAAAAGAGTCACTCTGATGATGTACTATCAGAGAAAAGAGTCACTGTGATGATGTACTATCAGAGAAAAGAGTCACTGTGATGATGTACTATCAGAGAAAAGAGTCACTGTGATGATGTACTATCAGAGAAAATAGTCACTGTGATGATGTACTATCAGAGAAAAAAGTCACTGTGATGATGTACTATCAGAGAAAAGAGTCACTCTGATGATGTACTATCAGAGAAAAGAGTCACTGTGATGATGTACTATCAGAGAAAAAAGTCACTGTGATGATGTACTATCAGAGAAAAGAGTCACTCTGATGATGTACTATCAGAGAAAAGAGTTACTCTGATGATGTACTATCAGAGAAAATAGTCACTGTGATGATGTACTATCAGAGAAAAGAGTCACTGTGATGATGTACCATCAGAGAAAAAAGTCACTGTGATGATGTACTATCAGAGAAAAGAGTCACTCTGATGATGTACTATCAGAGAAAAGAGTCACTCTGATGATGTACTATCAGAGAAAAGAGTCACTGTGATGATGTACTATCAGAGAAAAAAGTCACTGTGATGATGTACTATCAGAGAAAAGAGTCACTCTGATGATGTACTATCAGAGAAAAGAGTTACTCTGATGATGTACTATCAGAGAAAATAGTCACTGTGATGATGTACTATCAGAGAAAAGAGTCACTGTGATGATGTACTATCAGAGAAAAGAGTCACTGTGATGATGTACTATCAGAGAAAAGAGTCACTGTGATGATGTACTATCAGAGAAAAGAGTCACTGTGATGATGTACTATCAGAGAAAAATGTCACTGTGATGATGTACTATCAGAGAAAAGAGTCACTGTGATGATGTACTATCAGAGAAAAAAGTCACTGTGATGATGTACTATCAGAGAAAAGAGTCACTGTGATGATGTACCATCAGAGAAAAAAGTCACTGTGATGATGTACTATCAGAGAAAAGAGTCACTGTGATGATGTACTATCAGAGAAAAGAGTCACTGTGATGATGCTGATTCTTATTATTATTCTTATTATTATTCTTATTATTTCTTATTATTTCTAAATCCTACACTTTTTCGTTGTTTTATAGACCAATTTTAAATATCATAAAAAATTGCAATCATAGAAATTTCTATTTTAAAATTTGAAAGTAATAACTGTCAAGCAATCTATTAACAGATACACTTATCACTGACAATCTGTTTCAACTATAAGATATCATATAAAAAAAATATACCTAAAAGGCAATTATCAAGTTATCCATTAAAAAGATTGATTCACTTACCAATAGAAATGTTTCGAATCATTTGGTTAAACTGTTTCACATCGAAAGGCCGAAGTTTCAAGCTGTCATTTTCTGATTGATGG
>CANNZV010005319.1:0-21366 GCA_947561585.1 Caprella mutica
ACTCGGCTTTTTTGTACCTGATGTGCCTTAGCTGACGGGCAATGCGACCCATTACACAGGCTTGAATACATCGTCTGTCATACGGAGTCTTATTGTCATAATTTTATGCATTGAGGTTTGTAAACTGGCGCGATTAGTCTATGATTTAATGTAGTAAATTGTAAACAGTTCCTTGTTTTTAAAAAATAAATACGCGTTAACCGCGCAAGAAAGGATGTGTTCGATGACACAAGAGCGGCAGCCCCCCAAAAGCAAACTGGAAACGGTTAAGACAGACCGTGTGAACATGAGCCCTCGCTCTGAAGCAGAGTTGAAACAAATACGGCAATTATTGTTTGGTACGGATTTATCTCGTCTCAAGCTGGATCTTGATGCACTGCAGGCCGAATTGCGCAGTAAAATCGAGTATTTAGACAATGTGATTCGTGAGCAAAATGAGCATTTAGCGGCCATCAGCAGCGCATTACAGGCGCAAGTGGACAGCAGTGACGCCTCACTGAATACCGTTCGTTCCGAGCTCAGTACCTTGGAAGAAATGACGCGCGCTGATTTGGGGGACTTAAAACAATCCACGCAGTCTGCATTGCTTGAGTTGAAGAACTCGACAGGCTCTGAGGTGAGCGAGTTAGACGCCAAGACGAGCGCCAAGTTGAGTAGTTTAGAGCGTTCTGTGTTTGACAAACTGGCGCTTGAAAAAGGCGCGGTATTGAACTTTGTTGAAGAACATCATGAATCCATGTTGAATCACAGTAAACAGCAGTCGGATCAGCGTGAGGCAGGACGTCGACGTTTGGCATCGCTGTTTACGGAAATCTCGACCATTTTACAAGAAGACGACTCAGTTACTTAATCTAGACGGTATTGTGAACACAGCATGAATAATAATGATGATTTGATCAATCAGTCTGATGTCGAGCTTGAAACCTTAAGAAGCTTGTTGTTAGGTGAAGAATACGAACACTCTCTTAAACGCATTGGCGAAGAAGACAGTGCGGTTCTTGTCGCGGACGTATTAGAGCGAGCAATTGAGCTGCGCAATGAACGAGATGAGGGTTTGGATGAATCGTTGTCTCCAAATCTATACCGCTGGTTGTCCAAGTCCATCGAGACCGATGCGGACAATTTAAGCGCTATTCTATATCCCGTGATGTGGCCTGCGATTCGATCCGCAGTGTCTTCGACCATTGGTAACACCATTCAAACCATGAATGAGATGGTGGACAACAGTTTTCGGCCTAAGTATTTGTGGTGGCGCTTTCAAGCGTGGCGTTCTGGGCGCTCGTTCCCAGAATATTACATGCTCAAAACCTTGGATTACGAGGTTGAACAGATTTTATTGATTGACCGTGAAACCGGTCTGTTGATACAAAACGTAGTCGCACCAGGTGTCGTGATTAAAGACCCTGAGTTGGTGTCGAGCATGTTGAGTGCCATCAATGACTTTGCCATTGACTCCTTATTGAAACAAGACGAACTGTCAAACTCCATCATTGACCGAGTGAAATTCGGAGAACTCACATTGGAGTTGCTTGCAAGCCCAACACTTATTTTGGTGGCGGCGTTTAGAGGGTTTAAGTCGCCGGTATTGATGGAGAAAATGACGCGCACTTTAGTGACGCTGCATGACAAGCACAGTGATGCGATTAAATACTTTGACGGAGATAAGAACAAAGTCACGAAACTTCAACCGGTGTTGTTGGAGTGTTTGACGAAGGAAGAAAGTGGTCGTGGATTATCAGAGCCGAATCATGGGCGGTCTAAATATTTCTTATATGCATTGGCGGCTTTTCTGGCTTTTTTGCTAGCGCTTAAAGGCTTGACACGATGGGAGTCAAACCGAGTGATTGACGCGTTTAAGGAGCGTTCAGGGCACTTGGTAGTTGACCATCATCTGTCTTGGCGTACGCTGGATTTGTCGGTTGCGTCTGGGCCAACGTCCGCATCCGCCGAGAACTTTTTGGATCAATTGGATGTGGACTTTATTAAAGTTGACTTGAACAGCGCTCAATTTGGTCAATCCAATGGCAAAGGTTCGATGGAACAGTCACTGAGGTCGTTATTTGATCTAGACGACAGCACCGTTGTTGAAATGAATTCGGGCGTGTTGTATTTATCTGGTAATGTGAATGAGCTATTGGTCGATGACATCAGTCGTCACCCCTTAGTCGTGCAGAACTTCGCGCAAGTGCACTATGACCCGAACACCTCTCAACTCTCACGAGAGCGAGCGGGGCGTTTGATGATGACATATGCCGCAGAGTTAAATGGCACCTTGCTGGAGTTTAAGTCGAACAGTGTTCAGGTGAGTAACCCTGAGGATATACAGCGTGCGTTAACCCTCTTGAAGAAAATTGATTATTTGGATCGCACGTACAATTTGAAGGCTTCTTTATACATGACCTTGTTCGATCAGTTGTCGGGCGATTCATCTCTGTCCATCAAAAGAGGGGCGTATATTCGCTCGCTGCTTAAGCAAAATCAGATTAATCTGAATACATTTACGTATTGGGGGGCGGCCACGTACAAGACAAATGAAGGTAAATTAAGTGCAGATCGATTAATGTTTAATCTTGTGCAATTGAAATAATCAAGGAGTGTTTTTTTGATCACAAAAAAAGTATGCATGTTAGGTGCCTTCTCAGTAGGTAAAACCAGTTTGATTAAACGCTATGTAAGCTGTGTGTTTGATGAAAAATACCACACCACCATTGGGGTTAAGATTGATAAAAAAACGGTGAGTAGGGAGCAAGGTGATGTTCAGCTCATGTTGTGGGATTTGGAAGGCAGTGACGCATACACGGATATTAAAAAAACCTATTTAAGAGGCGCGGCTGGGATTGTGATTGTTGTCGATGCTACACGTGAAAAAAGCGTATCGGAGGCGATCGACCTTTACTCCATGATCAAAAATGAAGAGCTGAACTGTCAGATGGCGGTGTTGATTAATAAAATTGATTTGCTTGAGACCTCAGAGAGTTCAGATAACAGCATCGATCACTTTAAACAGCTCGGGATCAGTATTTTTAAGACCAGCGCAAAAACAGGATTGAATGTGGAAGATGCATTCGTGTCATTAACGGAATCGATGTTGGCTGAGAATTAAGGATGAATGTATATGATTGAAGAAGTCTTGGCTCAACTCAATTTGCTTGCGTTTGAGAAAGTGAATGAGACTCAATTTCGCGCCTTATCGAGCTGCCCTGAATGGTTTAATGCGCTGTATAAAAATGCCTTACGCGAGCATCATGAGTTTGATGGAGTGACGTATGAGTTGGTCGAAGCGTTTCCGTTTGTTGAATTTTACTTGATTGATGCGCAATTGTTTTGGAATGGCTCAACAGATCACATGACCCGTTCTGAGATTTGGACAGAAGAGAACAATAATCAGGTATATCGTCTGGAGTTGGAAGCACTAAAGCTCAGTACAGGTGAAGACGTGCTGTTGATTCATGATTGTTCCGCCTTGTATGAAAAGCATGAGCAGGTGTATCAAAAAGCGCGTGACATCGCTCTGTCCAATGAGCGCTTGCTGATCGAGATCAATAAACAGCAGCGCAGTTTGCATTCGGAAATATCAAAGCGTGCGCAGAGTGGTTCGGTCAGTGACATCATTGACTCTATGAATGAGAGAGAAGACCCCATTCTGTTTTGCGACCGTGATGGTCATGTTGTTCGTTTTAATAAGTCATTCTCAGCGCTTTATTTTTCAGAGAAAAGTGAATTGGAATCGTCATCGAATATGATTCAATTTTGGGTGAATGAAGCCCAAAGCATCTATCCAGAAATGCAGCGATTTTTGAATCAGGCGAAATCTTGGGAAGGTGAATTTGACAGTATGATTAACGGCGAAAGCACGTCCATTCGCTTGTCGGTCTCGCCCGTGGACCATGAGGGTGAACCGCATTTGGTGTGTGTTGTGAATCGTTTGGTCAGTGACGAAATATCCGAGCTAGGGTTTGAGTTGGATAAAAACATTGACCGGCTAACGAAGCTGCCAAACCGACGTGCGTTTTGGACAATTTTGGATCGCTGCATCAAGGCCAGCATAAATGATAAGGAAGACTTTGCGTTTATTTATTTAGATTTGGATCGATTCAAAGACGTTAATTTAGAGTTTGGACACAAAGCCGGTGATTTTTTGTTGTCGGTTGTGAGTTTAAGGCTCACCAAAATGGTGTATCAATCGGATTATGTGGTGCATTTGGGTGGAGATAAGTTCGGTATCATCATGAAGCCCGTGTTCCACCAGTTTGATATCAACAGTTTGGTTGAGCGGCTGAGAAAAGGCATTGCGAAACCTATTTGTTTAGACGATGGACGACCGGTTGCGATCAATAGCATTGCAGGGGTGTGTCGATTCCCTCTGGAGGGCGAGCAAATTGAGAATTCCAGTGTGGTGTTTAATAACGCAAATTGGGCCTTAGAGACGGCAAAGAAAGCCAATAAAGATTACGAAATTTACAATCCATTGATTACCGATTCCGTACCGGACATGTTCAAGAAAGAACAAGACATTCAACGCGGCATCAAAAACAAAGAATTTGTCTTGCACTATCAACCTCAGTTTTCGTTTATTAAGAAAGAAAAACACATTGCTGAAGCGCTTGTGCGATGGAATCATCCAGAAGATGGACTGTTGTCTCCCTTTTTCTTTATTGAATTAGCGGAAACATCGGGGCTAATTATTGAATTGGGTGAGTGGATATTTGAGGAAGCCTTCAAGCAAGCGGCTGAACTGCATGATATGAATTTGAACGTCAAGATTGCGGTTAATGTCTCGACGAAGCAGTTTATGGACGATAACTTCTTACCGCATCTGCATCAGCTGCTTCAAACGTACCCGGGTTTGGCACATTATATCGAATTGGAAATTACTGAGAGTTCGTTCTTAGAAAATCCTGATGAAGTCATAGCTATGCTCGAACAGCTTAAATTGATAGGGTTCTCAATTTCACTGGACGATTTCGGTACGGGCTATTCCTCGTTAAGTTATCTACAGCGTTTGCCGGTCGATAAATTGAAAATTGATCGTGAGTTCATCATTGGCTTACCGGACCATTTAAGCAGTAAGATCATTGTCTCGTCGGTCATTAAGCTGGCGCATAAAATGGACATGGTTGTCACAGCAGAAGGCGTTGAGACGCAGCAGCAATTGGATTACCTAGAGAAGAAAAAGTGCGATTTGATTCAAGGCTACATCAAGTCAAGGCCAATTCCGAGGGATGAATTGATCCGCTATTTTGAAGACCGTGAAGGCGTGGAACATGAGTTTAAACGGCGCTGATTGTGCCGTTTAAGCAACAAGCGATTGCATGTCGGATTGGTCATGCGATGCGATTCGGATTTTATTCGTATAAATGGTATTATTAAGGAGTGGTTGTGATTGCGTCGTTAGACCGTGATCTGAATTCACCTAACCTTAATTATTTCATTTAAGAAGAGTTTCATTGTGTCCAATCAAGCGTCATCAAATCAAACCGTAGTTATCAGTGGCAGTGGCTTGTTCACGCCAGAACACAGCATCAGTAACGCTGAATTGGTTGACACGTTCAACCAGTTTGTCGATGCGTACAATGCTGAGCACGCGACAGCCATCGACGCAGGAAACGTTGAACAATTAGCCCATTCTAATTCTGATTTCATCGTGAAAGCATCGGGCATCAAAAGCCGCTTTGCGATAGATAAAGTGGGTCCGTTGGATCCAAACATCATGCACCCCTTGATTTCTGAACGACCTGACAGTGAACAATCGTTGCATTGTGAGGTGTCGCTGATTGCGATTAAAGAGGCCTTGGCGCAAGCCAATAAGTCGATTGATGAGGTAGATGCGGTGATTGTGTCCTCGGCAGCACAGCCCAGAATGTATCCTGCCTTGGCCATTGAAATTCAATCAGCCTTGGGTGTGGATGGTTTTGCGTATGATATGAATGTGGCGTGCTCGTCTGCGACCTTCGGTGTTCAAGCGGCTTATAATGCCGTCCGCAGCGGAACGGCCTCATGCGTTATTGTGGTCAATCCTGAAATCACCTCGCCACAGCTCAATTACCGAGATCGAGACAGCCATTTCATTTTTGGTGATGTCTGCACTGCGATGATTGTAGAGTCCGCAGAGACCGTTCACAAAGATGCGCCTGCGTTCGATATTGTGGATATTAAGCTCAAAACGACTTTTTCAAATGCCATCCGTAATAACTTTGGGTACATGAATCGTTGTGCGACCGATGCGAAAACAAATGACAAACTGTTTTATCAAGAAGGACGTAAAGTCTTTAAAGAAGTCGTGCCGATGGTATCGTCTCTGATTGTTGAGCATTTGGAAAAAAATAACTTGTCGGCAGAGCAATTAAAGCGAATGTGGTTGCATCAGGCCAATATCAATATGAATGCATTGATTGCCAAGAAGATCATGGGTAAAGAAATCGACGTAAGCGACGCGCCCATTATTTTAGACCGCTATGCCAATACCTCATCGGCTGGCTCAATCATTGCATTTCACTTACATAAAGACGATTTTGTATCTGGCGATAAAGGGGTGATTTGCTCATTTGGGGCAGGGTATTCGATTGGTAATATCATCGTAGAGCGCCATGCGTAGAGCACACATACGATGGCATAAAAAAAGGCGCTGATGATCTCAGCGCCTTTTTTTATGTGGTCCATATGTTAGGAGGCCTTGTTATGCCTCTTTGGATATCACGCCTTTAAGCGTTTTTCCAAAATACTATCACGCTCGTCACTGCTGGCTTGATAGCTTTCATTGATGGTGCTTAAGTAGTTCAAGGCGTTCTCGTAGTGATGATCGTCACGCAGTGCAAAGCTGCTGAACCCACAGCGCGTCATGTAGAACAATTGATCGAGTAACACATCGCCGACGGCACGAATGTCGCCAGTGTAGTGATAGCGTGTTCGAAGTCGACGCGCTAGGCTGTATCCACGTCCATCGGTAAACAGAGGGAAGTTGATTGCGATAATGGGCAGCTCGCTCAAGTCATCGAGTAGGTCGTCCAAGGCGTCGCCGCTGTCGAGCAAGACGCCGAGTTGAGAGGCGTCTATGTTTGACTTGGCTTCTTTCCACAGTGCTAAAGGAGCCACTTGATGAGGCGCCACATCCGATGCCGACAGCGTCTCGTCGTCGAGTGCGAGTATGCTCCAGTTGTCTTCGCTGATCGCAGCGTCTTTGATGATCTTAGGCATATACTTTCTCCTTAAATGGCTCAATGCCTATGCGTGCATAGGTGTCGACAAAACGTTCGCCCGCTTCGCGAGAGACAAGATAAAAGTCGATCAGAGTTTTAATGATGTTTGGTACTTCATCGGCTGAGAATGAAGGCCCTAATATTTTGGCGAGTTTGGCGTCTTGAGTTTGATTGCCGCCAAGCGAGATTTGATAGAACTCTTCGCCTTTCTTATCCACACCCAAAATACCGATGTGTCCAATGTGGTGATGCCCACACGCGTTCATGCACCCAGAAATATTAAGCTCTAAGTGACCGATTTGATCCAGCTGCTCATAGTCATTGAACATGCGTTGGATGGCTTCCGCAATGGGGATTGATTTCGCATTGGCCAGCGCACAATAGTCGCCGCCAGGACAACAAATCATGTCGTTCAAGGTGCCAATGTTGGCTTCCGCGAAACCATGCGCTTGCGCTTGTTGCCATACATCGAATAAGTCGCTTTTCGACACATCCGAGAGCACGAGGTTTTGATGATGCGAAATGCGCAGCTCAGAGAATGAGTATTTATCCGCTATGTCCGCCGCCGCTTCAAGTTGTTGATCATTGGCGTCACCCGGTGGAATGCCTGCTTTTTTGAACGACAAGGTCACACAGCGGTACGCAGCGTGTTTATGTGGGTGCGTGTTTTTGTCTAACCAACGTGCAAAGCCTTCATTGCTAGCCGCTAACGCAGCTAACTCGGTGTCGAGGGCATCGGCATTTAAGCTGTCATCGTATGCAGGGGGGGTGAAGAATGAGGACAAGCGCTGCACTTCTTTATCGATGTCTTCAATGGTGAGTGCATGCGCGTTGTATTCTTCGTCGACCATGTCTCTGAAAGTGTCGATCCCGAGTGCGCGAACTAGGATTTTGATTCGGGCTTTGTATTTGTTGTCACGTCGTCCGTGTAAGTTGTAGACACGTAGGATGGCTTCTAAGTACGGTAACAATGCTTCGACGCTGACGAACTCTTGAATCACGCTGCCAATCACAGGGGTACGACCCAAGCCGCCGCCGACAATGACTTTGAAACCGATGTCTTGTTGCGCATTGCGCACCATTTCTAAGCCGATGTCGTGAAAATACACGGCCGCTCGGTCGGTACGTGAGGCGCATACCGCAATTTTAAATTTACGTGGTAAGAACGCAAACTCAGGATGGAACGTTGACCATTGACGGATCAATTCGCAATAAGGGCGAGGGTCTGCGAGTTCGTCGGCAGCCACACCGGCAAATTGGTCCGTCGTGGTGTTGCGAATGCAGTTGCCACTGGTTTGGTTGGCGTGCATTTCAACTTCGTTTAATTCCGCTAAAATGTCAGGGCTTTCAGGCAGTTCAGGCCAGTTAAGCTGGATGTTTTGACGAGTCGTGAAATGCACATAGCCTTTGTCGTAATCACGACTGATGCGAGCCACACGACGCAGTTGGGTCGAATTGACCATGCCGTAAGGCACTGCGATGCGCAGCATGGGTGCCAAGCGTTGCACGTACAGTCCGTTCTGTAAGCGCAGCGGCAAGAATTCTGCGTTGCTTAAGGTGCCGTCCACAAAGCGTTGTGTCTGCTCTCGGTATTGATCGACTCGGTCTGTTTGAATGCGTTTGTCTAATGCGTCGTATTGATACATAAATGTGATTCACTCATATAAATTGAGGCTGCATATTACTATAAATCCTTTATTGATGTTATAGATAAAATGGTTAAAGGTTATTGATCAGTTGGATATGAAATGATGTCTTGGGTGTATTGGGGTACACTGTGTCTGCCGCCGGTGGATGAAGGCGATGAACTCATATGAATACGATGTTAAAGAAGGTGATTGCATGAAACGGATAATGGTCGTGCTGATGTTGATGCTCAGTGCGTGTGGCTCAAAAGACACAGTGTCTCACGAGGATGATCATAAAGATCACCACAACGATCATGGGCATCAAGCCGCACTGACAGAAGAGAGTCTTGCGTTAGACGCTGCTCAGAAACAGCGAGCTGCGGAGACTCGGTTGGCGTCTGGTGAGGTTGCCGTCACACTCAATATCAAACACTATGAGCAGCAGGACAGCCAAACGCTGGAAGCCACGCACCCTCTGCGCACCGATACCTTAACCCTACAAGCGTTGTCGTCTTCTGAGTTAGCGCACTGTAACAATCGATTAACCTTGGTGATGTCTAAAGAAAAGCCGAAAGAGGTCGAACGCCAACAGATGCCTGTTTTTTTAGCGGCATTGGCAAAGGAGCCCATTGATGTGGTTGTAAACGCCGCTCAGTGTCAGGTGATGCGTGTGGCCAATGAAGCCACGTGGTCAAATGATCGGATGAAACATAAATTGAATCGATTGTTTGATTCAAAGCACGCCCATTAACGAAAAGCGGTAGGTTGTTTTTGTGAGGCTCATGGTTCATGATATTGGCAGTGAGTATCGAATTACCTTGTAAGAAGGGGTGTGCATGGATGGGATCCAATGTGTCTGTGATGGAATCGCGTCAATAGAATCGCCCCGATAGAATAATAAATAGAAGGATGCAGTATCATGAGATTAAGCCTAATCAGTGTTGTGTTGGTGTGCCTGAGTACACTGCTTCAATCAGGTTGCCAAAGCGATCGATCGCCGTCTCAAAGCCAATCCAATGCAGCGAATGATGATCAAGCTGTGGTGATTACTGAAACACGTGCTAAACGGATGCCGCTTGAGTTATCGTTATTGAGTTTGGCCATGGATGTGATCGGTTTTTCTCAACCATCGAGCTTGAACGACGCGTTCTATTTCGCATTTGGTGTGATTGGTAGTTTGGCATCCCCCATCAAAAAAAACGACGCGATTGATGCCAACGGTGTGAACACATTGTATTTTTCGCCTCAAGACGTCGATTCGAAACGCGCCATTATCTATATTCATGGTGGTGGCTATCAAAGTAACTATGTGAGCGGTCATGTGCAGTACGCTCAACATTTGTCGCAACACAATAACGCGCATTTGTTCTTTCCAGAGTACACCCAATCTGGAAGGGTGACGTATCCAACGTCGATTGATAATGTGTTTAAAGTGTATCAGCACGTGATCAACACCTTGGGCTATGAACCAAACAATGTGGTTGTGATGGGGGATTCCGCCGGTGGTAACGCCACGTTGTCGCTGATGGTGCGCATACGCTCTGAAGGTGAGACACCGCCCGGCGCGGCAGTGACATTTTCAGCATGGGCGGATTTGACCTCGACAGCGGATACGTATGAGACAAACAAAGACACGGATGTGTCGTTGTCAAAAGAGCGACTACAAGCTTATGCTGAGCGGTATGTATCCGATACGGATGTGCCGTTGACGCACCCAGAAGTGTCCCCAGCACTGGCTGATTTTTCGGGGTTCCCAGCGTTGTTGATATTTGTGAGTGTTGATGAGGTGTTGTTAGGGGATTCGGATCGAGTGTTTGAACAGGCAAAGAAAGCCAATGTTGATGTGTCCTACTTTAAATACAGTGCGTTTAATGGACGATTACCGCATGCGTGGCAGATGATGAACAACACTGGGGAGCTTGGAGACGACGTAAATCAGGAAGTGACGTCATTTATTAATAAGAATACTGCGCAATAACGTACACCCACATCACGTTCTGTGATGTGGATCAGTCTACTGCATCATTAAGGTGTGCCTGAGTTGGACTCTTCGGACAGGTGAATCGTTTTACTTATCTTAGTATCTAATACGCTGTCACAATCGTGCTTTAAGTAGTCGATGTGCGCCTTTTTCAACATGATTTGGTAAACGTCTAATAAGCCTGGGGTTTTGTTCTCAAGGTCCATGCCGACGGCTTTAGCGGATGCCCTGATTTGCGTGGCGTCGTTGGCCAGTTCTTCGTCATACGGTGTTCGTCCTTCAATCCCAAAGACAAACTGAGTGCCTTCAATGAAAAATTGGCTGTAGCTGATGTCGTGCTGGAGTTTTAAACAGGCGTTGCGCGTTTCGATGTCGGCTTGTTTATTGATGAATGCACAACCTGTGATGCTGGATAGGCACGCTAAGGTCATGATGATGCGAATTGGGTTGTTCATAAAGTGACTCACTGAGATGGTTATTAGACGTTATTGTTGTTTGTTATATAGTCGTGTGTTTGTTTGAGTGTGTGGCATCAGTTTAGTTCCGATTATCGCTGCGTCAAATCAGATTGAGCGACGCATGATGTTACGTCACGCTGTGCACGAGCAGAGCGCATAAGATGCCCATGCCAATGCCACCCATAATTTCAACTTTGGTGTGGCCAATGCGCTCACGTAATGGGGTTGATGTGTCATCGTGGTTCAGTTGATTGATGCGTTGCGCATGCTGCGCTATTTGCATGCGCAAGCTGTTGGCGTCCATGACCACAATGAAGGCCAATGTCAGCGCCACACCAAAGGCGGGGTGATCCATGCCGTGCTTCAAACCAATGAACGCCGCCATCGCGCTGACGATGGCGCTGTGATTGCTTGGGAAACCGCCATAGCCGATTTGTGACACCGCCAGTTGTTTCGAGCGAATGCTGTTGACGCAAAATTTACAAATGCCTGTGAGCAGCCATGTGATGAAGGGTAGGAGAAGATAGCTGTAAGGGGATAATGGGCTCATGGTTAGGGTCTCGTTGAGTGAGCGTTTGTGGCTGACGTGACGGAATGCTTATGCCGTTGTGCCGAGTATGGTCCACACACAAAAAGCGGCCCACAAAAAGGCCACCAGCAGTAACTGCCAGTCTTGAATGAGTGCGTCTGTTGGCGACTCGCCTTGATCCAATGTCTCGGTAATAAACCAATATCTGAAAAAACCAAACAACACCAATGGAATGCTCATCACCAACTCAGGACGGGTTGAAGTAACGAATAAGCTGTAGAACACCAGTGCCGATGTAGCAGACATTTGCGCAAAGCGATCAGCGACCTCAACGGTGTAGGCTTTGAGCACTTTACGTCCACCGTCGCCTTGAAGTTTGAGCTCTTGACGTCGTTTGATGGATGCCAAATACAGCGCCACACACAAGGTGGTAATGAACATCCACGACGACACGGGCACATCCAGCGCCATGGCGCCTGCGTACACCCGCAAGACAAAGCCGCTGGCAATGGTGAAAATATCGATGACTGGAAAGTATTTTAAATAGAAGCAATAGCCGATGTTGATCACCACATAGAGCGCGATGACTTCAGTGACTTTGGGTAATATGAAATAAGAGGCCGCAATGATGGCGTACAGTAGGGCGAGGATCAGATATGCTTGGTTTTTTGAGATGTCGCCATTGGCCAGAGGACGTTTTTTTGATTTCTCAGGATGTTTCCGGTCTTCTTCAATGTCACGTAAGTCGTTGAGGACGTAAGTGGCTGATGCGGCAAGACAAAACAAGGCAAACGCGATGCAGGTGTTAAGAATGGCTTGCGTGTCGGTGAATAACCCAGAGAAGATAATGGGCGCAAACACGAACGCATTTTTAATCCATTGTTTGACGCGTATCAGTCGGATGAAAGCAGACATAGGGGCCTTGTTGGGTATTATTGGTGTTGTGTTGATTCATTGTAAACTAAATTTGCAAGAATGTGACTTGTTAATCAGGCACAGATACGGAACAATTTAAGCATGTCTAAACTACTGCTGATTTACCATTCACAATCAAATAAAGTGCGTCACATGATGCAACATGTCTGCCAAGGTGTGGCTCAAGAACCCGATGTTGAGCTGCGTTGTCTGGAAGCCTTTGATGCGGACGCGGACGACTTACGTTGGTGCGATGGGCTGATCATTGGCTCGCCCGAGAACTTTGGCTACATGGCTGGTGCGATTAAAGATTTTTTTGATCGTACATTCTACGAGGTCTTGGACGAACAGTTAAACTTGCCGTACGCGCTGTTCATTGGAGCGGGTAATGATGGTACGGGTGCTTCGAGGGAAATACAGCGCATCGTGACCGGGTTTCCATTCCGACTGGTGGCGGATCCCGTGATTGTGAATACCGACCTGACCGAGGCCGAGTTGGCGCGTTGCCATGAGCTGGGTCACGCCGTGGCTGCGGGCTTGTCGCTTAAGATCTTCTAATCGGTGGTCGCTGACGGGCTACACCGCTCAGTCAGGTCATGTCTGAGCGCAAAACAATTCATAATTTCTTCAATTCATGCTTGAAATCCAAGTGTATTGGCCTCATATAACTCATTAACCGCTTGAGAAAGCATTGCGCTGGTATTGCGAGCGTTTAATGCGTTCGAGCACCCAGAATTTAGAGACGGCACAGCCGATGCTGTGCGATAGATCACACGTTCGTCATAGGAGAACAGAATGAGTAACACTGCCGAAGTCATGGGATTTCAAACCGAAGCGAAGCAATTGCTTCAGTTAATGATTCATTCCTTGTACAGCAACAAAGAGATTTTCTTACGTGAGTTGATTTCAAATTCTTCGGATGCGGTTGATAAGCTGCGTTTCGAGGCCTTGTCTCAACCGGAACTCTTGGAGTCGGATGCCGATTTGAAGATCCGCATTGAGTTTGATAAAGACGCCAAAACCTTAACCATTGAAGACAATGGCATTGGTATGAACCGTGATGAAGTGATTGCTAATTTAGGTACCATCGCAAAGTCAGGGACGGCCGATTTTTTAAGTAAATTGTCTGGCGATGAGAAAAAAGACTCTCAATTGATCGGTCAGTTTGGTGTGGGCTTCTACTCTGCGTTCATTGTGGCGGACAAAGTGGTCGTGACGACTCGTCGCGCCGGTGCCAAGGAAGATGAAGCGGTTGTTTGGAGTTCAACGGGTGAAGCGGACTTCTCGATTGAAGCCACCGAGAAAGCAGGGCGCGGGACACAGATTGTATTGCACTTGAATGACAACGGCATTGAATTTGCGGATTCGTATCGTTTGCGTACCATCATCAAAAAATATTCAGATCACATTGCCTTACCTGTGGTGATGCAAAAAGAGCCGACGCCAGAGTACGACGACGAAGGCAAAGTGATTGAGCCAGAGACGCCTGCGCCTTTGGAAGACGAGGTGGTCAATGCGGCCAAAGCGTTGTGGACTCGCAGCCGAAGTGAGGTGAGTGACGAGGAATACCAAGAATTTTACAAGCACATCAGTCATGACTTTCAAGATGCGATGACCTGGAGTCACAACAAGGTCGAAGGTAAGTTGGAGTACACCAGTTTATTGTATGTGCCTAAAAAAGCGCCATTTGATATGTGGCAACGTGAGTCAGCACGAGGCATCAAGTTGTATGTGCAGCGTACGTTCATTATGGATGACGCAGATCAGTTTTTACCGTTGTACTTACGTTTTGTGAAGGGTTTGGTGGATTCCAATGATCTGCCGTTGAATGTATCGCGTGAAATCTTGCAAGGCAACAATGTCATAGACAGCATGCGCAATGCCTTAACCAAGCGTATTTTGGACATGTTGGATAAGATGGCGAAAAAGCAGCCTGAGCAATACGCCGAGTTTTGGAGTGAGTTTGGTCAAGTGCTGAAAGAAGGGCCAGGCGAAGATTTTGCCAATAAAGAAAAAATCGCTGGGCTGTTGCGTTTTGCCAGCACACACACCGATGAAGAAGCACAAACTGAGTCATTGGCGGGATACGTTGAGCGCATGCAAGAAGGGCAAGACAAAATCTACTACGTTGTGGCTGAGAACTTTAATACGGCGAAGCATTCACCGCAATTAGAAGTGTTCCGCAAGAAAGGTGTTGAGGTCTTGTTATTATCAGATCGCGTCGATGAGTGGTTGATGAGTCATTTGGCCACGTTTGATGAGAAGACCTTGCAAGATGTGTCGAAAGGCGCGCTGGACTTGGGTGACCTTGATACAGAAGAGGAAAAGAAAGAGCAAGAATCGCTGAACAAAGAGTCAGAAGGCCTTATCGAGCGCATCACCGAGGTGCTCAAGGATCGAGTGAATGAAGTGCGAGTAACACATCGCCTGACCGATTCACCGGCATGTTTGGTGGTGGGCGATTACGACATGGGTGCGCAAATGCGTAAGATCATGGAGCAGGCCGGTCAAGCGGTGCCCGATGTGAAGCCTATTTTTGAGCTGAACCCCAATCACTCGTTGATTAAACGCTTGGATCAAGAGGCCGATGAAGATCGGTTCGCAGATTTGGCACAGGTGTTGTTTGATCAGGCGTTCTTAGCGGAAGGATCTCAGCTTGAAGATCCAGCCGATTATGTGAGACGTTTAAATAAACTGCTTCTTGAGTTAAGCGCATAAAAAAACGCGCATGTTTGAATCTCGGAAACCCCTGAATTATCAGGGGTTTTTTTGTTTGGGTCACGTTAAGTACGGTAAATAGCTTGAATAAAGGCGTGCAGACGTGTATTTTACGACTAGGAGACTTGTATTCGTCGTATAAAGAATTAATGTCGTTACACGATGCTTTCGGCTATGGACACCTGATGTATAGAGAAAAAAAGCAAATAGAAGAATTGAAAATAGGCATGTATGTCTGTCAGCTAGACAGACCATGGCTCGAAACCCCCTTTATTTTTCAGGGGTTTCTTATTCAATCCCGTGGAGACATCAAAAAGATAGCTCAACTTTGTGAGTTTGTCTACGTCGATGTTGAACAAAATAACGATCGTTGGATAAATCCACTCTTAGTGGAAGAACCTTCGCACACAAAAGCCCGTATTTATCGTAATCAGACGCTGTGGCGAGATGAGTATCCTAAAGCGGAAGCGGCGATTGAGTCACTGTCTTCGTCCATTGAGCACATGTTTCAAAATTTGGGGCAGCAAAGTGTGTTGGATGTTGTCAAAATCAAAGAATCCATTGAGCCAATGATTGACAGCGTCTGTCGTAATCCAGACGCCTGTTTGTGGCTGGCGCGCATGAAAAAAGAAGACGATTACTTATACGAGCACGCCATCAGTGTGTCGATTTGGGCGGTGACGTTGGGTCGTCAGCTGGGCTTAGAATACCGTGACTTAAGAAGTTTAGCCGTCGGTGCGTTGTTGTTAGATATTGGTAAATTGCGGTTAAACATTCAATGGCTGAATCTCGATAAAGTGTTTACGGAAGAAGAGTTTAACGCCATTAAACGTCACGTTGAATTCAGTGTGGAGATGTTGAAAGAAAAGCCGGGTGTTAACGATGATGTGGTGCGCATGGTGGCAGAGCATCATGAGCGCTTTAATGGCAGTGGTTATCCACTGGGCAAAAAAGGCACAGACATCAGTTTGTTTGCGCGAATTGCTGCAATTGCCGACAGTTACGATGCGATTACCAGTAAGCGAAATCATCAAAAGCCTGTGGCACCTTCTGTTGCGATTAAAATACTCTACAACCTCCGTGGTAACTCATTCCAATCTGAATTAGTGGAAGAGTTCATTCAAGCGGTGGGCATCTACCCAGCGGGTTCACTGGTTGAATTGACGACGGGTGAAGTGGCAATTGTCATTGCTGAACACCGGTCAAGACGATTGAGACCCGAAGTCATGGTGTTGTTTGATAACGATAAACAGCCACTTGAACAGCCAAAGATCATTAAATTGCATGAGCAATATACCACTGAACACGGCAAGGCACTCGACATTGCAGCGAGTCTTGAAACGGGTGCTTACGGAATCGATACAACGTCTATTGCGATTAAATGACCTTGCCTGATCCCACCTCAAGTCTGCCCGTCCGTCGGCTTGAGTTCTTTCGTGCATTATCCGATGCAGTTCAACGCTCACAAGATAGCGATGAGCTCATGGCATTGATTGTCATCAGCTTGGATCGATACCAAGACATAGAGCAGAGCTTTGGATATGAAAAAGCAGAAGCCTATTTGCACTCAGCGTATGCAAAACTGACCGACGGCAGCGCGCTGGGTGGCGAGCTGTATCGTATCAATTCAGCGAAACTTGCCCTCATTATTCCACGCTTGCAACATCGAAATTTTTTGTTGGTGGCGGCCAATAAAGTGCTGTCTGTGTTCGACAAAACCTCAGCGTATGAAACCTATAATGCGGATCTGGATTTGACCTTGGGCTTGAGTGTGACTCAAGCGTTAATAGAGGAAGAAGGATTGGCGGGGGATGTCCAATTATTTCAACAAGCCAATGCCTCATTGTTGTCGGCAAAACACCATCAAAGAACATTTATGCTGCCTTCGTTTGCGCAGCAAGAAGCACCGTCGCCCATATCGTCTGAGCGCATCGAGCGTGCGTTTTCTAAAAATGAAATGAAGCTCTACTTTCAGCCTAAATTGAACATCAGGCGTCACGCCATTGAAGGGGTTGAAGCACTGTTACGCTGGCAAACGGAAGACGATTTGTTTGTGCCGCCTGCCTTGATCATTGAGCACATGGAACGCAATGTAAACCAAAATTTCAAATTCACCAAGTGGGTGATAAACACCGCTCTTAGGCAGCAAAAAGAATGGTTGAGTGAGGGCATCGAGCTGTGTGTGTCCGTCAATGTGTCTGCACAATTGGTCAGCCTCGATGATACGGTTGATATGTTGAAAGATGCGTTGACGTTGTGGGATGTGCCCGCCGAGTTGTTGATGCTGGAGATAACCGAAACGGCTTTGATGCTGAACATGGAGAAGAGCCGCAGCGTCTTACATGACATTAAACAACTTGGGGTTAAATTGTCGATCGACGATTTTGGAACCGGTTACTCATCATTGGCCTACTTTAAGGACATTCCCGCGCACGAGCTAAAAGTCGATCGAGCTTTCATCAAAGACATTATGAATAATGACAGCGATCGTGTGCTGGTTCAGTTGATCATTGAGTTGGGGCACAGTTTCGGGCTGCAAGTTGTGATAGAAGGGGTGGATGATCAGCAGTCGTTTGATTTCTTAGCGACTCTGGAATGCGATTATATTCAAGGGTTCTTTATCTCTAAAGCCCTGCCGGCGCATTACATTACTAAAATGATCCAGAGTGTGCCTGCGCATACGTAAATTAGCGGCGTCTTATGACGCGCTTTAATCGTTGCTTAAGGCGATTGATTTTCTGACGTCGAGCGTCAAATTGTTGAGAGTGACTCAGCGCGTCTTCGAAGAATCGATCGTCAATTGCGCCACTCGCGACATAACCGTCGACAATGCATTGCATGTCCTGTTTGTCCAGATGCAATCGTGACAAGCTTTGAGTGCGTGTCGTTCGATCAAATGCCTTGAATTTCATGCGATTGACATCAACCAGTTTGAACGTCAGCGTGTCCGCATCGTGTTTGATTAATATGTTTTTCGATGAATAATCGAGATGTTGAATGCGTTGCTCGTGCAATGAGCGTGTAAACACGCCAAACTCAAACAAAATGTGTTCTCGGTTATCGAACTGTTTGTTTTCCAGTACGTCCTTTATTTCAAAATCAAAGTCGAAGTGTTCGCATACATAAAAACTGTTGTGTAACAGCAGGCCTTTGTATTCCTCACGAAACCCAACCGGTGACGGTGCGATTCCCTCAAGTTGACGTGAATGCGTGTATGAGCGCTGTGCTTTCGAGGCTTTAAAAAAACTGTACGCCACTTTTTGAAAAAAATGAGGCACTTTAAATGACTTGATGACGTAGCGTGTGCCGTTATGTTCAATCAGGCGTGTTTCATTGCGAGCTGAAAATATCACGGTGTCGCTGTTTGCAAAATGCGTGCGCACATCATTGATCAATGTGGCGAGTGGCTGTTTGTCAGGATGTGTTTGATTTACTGTTTTTTTCATGTGCTGATGACATACAAAGGTTGTTGAGTCAGTGTGACGGAATGTGCGTCAGTTTGGATAGGCTTGCCTTGGATGTCAAATACCTCTTCATTGTGCGTGATGGGCTCAAAGACATTTTCACCGTCGCTGCTGTCTTCTGTATGCGTCCACACCACGCGAATATTTCGCTCGCCGTCCTTAAACAGCGCAGTGTAGCGTTGTTGTTGATCGATATGCAGGGATATGAATTCAGCGTCTTGAAGTGTTGCGAGCATGAATTTGTATGCCCCGTAAGCGGGGTATTTTATGAGCGACTCTCTGGCATCGACCAACCCATAACCAGGAGCAACAAGCTGGTGCCAATACACTTGGGTAATAGTTCCTGTAGACAGTGTCAGGATAAAATAACGCACCATGAAGTTTGCGTAGTCATCGAGACTCACGCATGTGATGTCGTTTGGGCCAGTGGGTGAATAATGGCCGGTGTCGCTGAGTGGCCAGTTGGTTTCCGTGATGATGGCGGTGCGTTTTGATTGTCTGGAAAGGGTCAAAATGCTTTTGAGAAACTGCACCTTATCAATCAGATTGAAACGACTGATGAAGGTTTGATGATTTTCGGGGGCGCCTCGTCGATCCACGTACAGTAAGGCGCTGACTTCGTCGTATCGTATGCTGAAAAAGTTGTACAGGCTTCGGATGGTGAAATGAAATTCAAAATCAATCACAGACGACCCAGTCAGCTTTATGTCGGGGAAGTGCTTGTTTCTTAATGTGTATACCGATGCATAAAAGCGTAGGTACTCATCAATGCTAAAGAACCCCCATTTCTTGCGATTGATGGCATTGCCAATTTGAAAATGAGACGAGTAGCCCTGAAGTTGGCTAAATAATGAGTGTATGGCATCCAATCGCTTCTGTTCGTCGACAATGTGTTCTCGATCTTGGAGTATGTTGAACAAAATGAAGGTGTCTTTAAGCCCGTCGATTAATTCAAGATAAGGCGTCAAGTTATTGTGGGCGCTGATCGGGATGCGGATGGTAATGTTGTGACAATCCAACTCTTTCACCATATCGATGAGAGCTGAAGTGTCGATTGTGTCGTCAATATTAACGCCTAAACCAAAAAAGTCGCGCGTATTGATGTGCGTGTGACTGGGTGTGGCTCGTTTGCTGACAAGGTAATGGAGGTAGGTGACAGGGAAAATCAACAGATTGGTGCTGATCAGTTTTAAGTTATCCACTAAATAGCGTTGTGAGATCAGCTTTCTGAGTGACTTGTTGCGTATGACGTGCGGCTGGTCAGATAAATGGTCCCATGGGAGGTTGTCTTCTAGGCAGTTGGCTTGTTGTTTATCTTGGCGCCATGGTTTTTGCAGCATGTGTATTCTGTATCAGACGATATTAGTAAGTAGACTGAGGTGCGTTGTGGATCTCAGCTTGGATTAGCTCAGTATTGTACAGATTGGCATTTTAAATAAAAGGACTATTCATAGGTGGCGAGTGATGTGTGTCGTGACTCATGCGTGTGAGTACTTAATTTTAGTCGTGTGTTATCTACTCTCTCAGGCGCAACTTTAGTATACATCGCATGTGCGTTTCTCTTGGTGAACTATTCTTATAGTGAAGTAGAGTCACCCGTTGATGTGACTTGCATGTAATTGAAGAGGGGCTGTGTATGAGTGGCTTTATGAAAAAGAGCGCTGTTGTCTTACTGTCTTGTTGTTGGTTGGTGTTGCAAGGGTGTGGCTCTAATAACGACCCGTATGTGGTTGGGCCCACCGCTGATCAGGGTGAGCGGCCTTCGGGTCAGTCCACTGGATCTAAAGAACCGGCCGTGGCGGTTAAATACACCGTCATGACGCCTCTTAATGGTACGCGTTATGCTGGAGGAAGTGATGCAGTGGTGGATCATGCGATGCCATCGGTGTTTAGTATTCGTCATGATCGTGATGTGAAGGATGGGTTTGATGTGCTGTTAAACGGACAGAGCATTCGTCAACACATGGTCTTTAATCAAGCCTCGGATGGGGGTTATGTATCAACGGTATCGACCGATGCGTTAACGGCATTTGTGCGTCAAGGTGACAATGAGTTGCGCGTCAGTTCTGATAAAAACGGACCAAGCGTGACCTTCTATGTGGATTCGAACGGTCCGGTTATTTCGCTCACGGAGGTGGAGTGGCAAGAAGATCACGTCGCGCTGAAGGGGCACGCTGTCGATCCGTCTGGAGTGAGTGCGTTATGGATTAATGGCGTTCAGGTGGATGTCTCTGCGAAGGGTGTATTTGAATCAACCTTGCCAGTCAGTCGACTGTATCAATTTGAAGCGGAGGATACGCTGGGCTTCAAGCGGGAAGTCACTTACCTGAGCAGTGGCGACAACATGAATACGTTCAAGCTGCGCATTGGTCAAGAGTTGCTGGATGTTCTGACTGAGGAAGTCGGTGACATTGAAGGGGTGACGCAGGAATTGGATGTGGAGCCTGTGATCATGAATGATCTTCGCGGCGGGTTCT
>CANNZV010005319.1:22287-50769 GCA_947561585.1 Caprella mutica
CTCCGGGTTATGTGGAGATGAGTGCGCAGGGAGGGGAAAGCCATGCGTCTGTGGTGTTCAATGCTATGGAGATGGCGATGCAGCTGCGTAAGTCGAATGGTGAATTTGGCAGTGGTCATTTATTCAAGGTGGGTGTTGATGTGCGTGCGAGTGTGGCGATGGAGTTGGAAGACGGCTCACTCTGGATGCGATTAAACGGCGTGCCGGACATTACGATCAACAATGCGTCGGCGTTGTCCTTTATCCCAATCAGTCCCAAGCTGTTAAACGCAGCAAAAGATCTTCTGTTAACGATATTTGTGTCTAAGCTCACAAAAGAGCGGGTGAAACTGGCGTTGCCAGCATTGGGTGATGCACGCATTGAAACCTATACCTTGGATATGGCGGATGGGCACATCCATCTCGTTCAAGGCTTAGTGCAGTAGGTGTCGGCCGGCTATATGCTTATGGTGTTCATATTTATGCAATTATTTGTCACGCTAAGCAGGAAAGTCGGATGAAACTGGACTATTATAAGGGTTCGTTGCAGAGTTGAGACAGTGAGATTGCAGCGTTTGTGAATGCGTTTAAATTAAAGTGCATTCAGTGCTTGCTAAGCATAATTGTCTCTGTATAATGCGCTCCTCTACTGCGGTAACAAGTGTGTAATTTGCGAGTAAAAGCAGTGGTTTGAAGGGTTTGAGAAGTTGATTGAGATTAAATGCAATTAAATTTAAAAAACACTTTCAATGCGAGTTAAACTCTGTATAATTCGCTTCCACCTTGAGGCTAAAATGTTTAGTTTTAAGGCGTGTCGGTCAAGCACTGACATGGTTATTTAAAAGATTAGAATCAAGTAAAACGTGTGGGCGCTTATTTCGATGATATCGTGCCAATAGATATCAGAAGTAAGTGAACACGTCAATTTTGACGATTAATGTACACGATAATTCTGAGCAAAGTTTAGCTGCCAACTTAAAGGTAGCAACTATGATTGTAAACTGAAGAGTTTGATCATGGCTCAGATTGAACGCTGGCGGCAGGCCTAACACATGCAAGTCGAGCGAGAAAGCACTTCGGTGTGAGTAGAGCGGCGGACGGGTGAGTAACGCGTGGGAATCTACCTAATAGTGGGGGACAACAGTTGGAAACGACTGCTAATACCGCATACGCCCTACGGGGGAAAGGGGGCTCTTTGAGCTCTTGCTATTAGATGAGCCCGCGTAAGATTAGCTAGTTGGTAGGGTAAAGGCTTACCAAGGCGACGATCTTTAGCTGGTCTGAGAGGATGATCAGCCACACTGGGACTGAGACACGGCCCAGACTCCTACGGGAGGCAGCAGTGGGGAATATTGCACAATGGAGGAAACTCTGATGCAGCCATGCCGCGTGTGTGAAGAAGGCTCTAGGGTTGTAAAGCACTTTCAATAGTGAGGAAAAGTAAGTAGTTAATACCTGCTTACCGTGACGTTAACTATAGAAGAAGCACCGGCTAACTCCGTGCCAGCAGCCGCGGTAATACGGAGGGTGCGAGCGTTAATCGGAATTACTGGGCGTAAAGCGAGCGTAGGCGGTTGTCTAAGCCAGATGTGAAAGCCCCGGGCTTAACCTGGGAACTGCATTTGGAACTGGGCAACTAGAGTATAGGAGAGGAGGGTAGAATTTCAGGTGTAGCGGTGAAATGCGTAGAGATCTGAAGGAATACCGGTGGCGAAGGCGGCCCTCTGGCCTAATACTGACGCTGAGGTTCGAAAGCGTGGGTAGCAAACAGGATTAGATACCCTGGTAGTCCACGCCGTAAACGATGTCTACTAGCCGTTGGGGGGGTTACCCTTTAGTGGCGCAGCTAACGCAATAAGTAGACCGCCTGGGGAGTACGGCCGCAAGGTTAAAACTCAAATGAATTGACGGGGGCCCGCACAAGCGGTGGAGCATGTGGTTTAATTCGATGCAACGCGAAGAACCTTACCAAGACTTGACATCCTGAGAAGTTACTAGAGATAGTTTCGTGCCTTCGGGAACTCAGTGACAGGTGCTGCATGGCTGTCGTCAGCTCGTGTTGTGAAATGTTGGGTTAAGTCCCGTAACGAGCGCAACCCTTGTCCTATGTTGCCAGCGAGTAATGTCGGGAACTCATGGGAGACTGCCGGTGACAAACCGGAGGAAGGTGGGGACGACGTCAAGTCATCATGGCCCTTACGTCTTGGGCTACACACGTGCTACAATGGCCGGTACAGAGGGTTGCCAACCAGCGATGGTGAGCTAATCCCTTAAAACCGGTCGTAGTCCGGATTGGAGTCTGCAACTCGACTCCATGAAGTCGGAATCGCTAGTAATCGCGAATCAGAATGTCGCGGTGAATACGTTCCCGGGCCTTGTACACACCGCCCGTCACACCATGGGAGTGGGTTGCAAAAGAAGTGGCTAGTCTAACCTTCGGGAGGACGGTCACCACTTTGTGATTCATGACTGGGGTGAAGTCGTAACAAGGTAGCCCTAGGGGAACCTGGGGCTGGATCACCTCCTTAAAGAGACTGCACGAATTGTCGTTATAAGTGTCCACACGTATTACTTGATTCCACTAATCGCCTGAAGGTCTGTGCTCAGCGGTGATCGAAAGATCATGAAGGCTGTGATTAGCCGCTGGAATAGGCTTTGTAAGTTATAGGCCTGTAGCTCAGTTGGTTAGAGCGCACCCCTGATAAGGGTGAGGTCGGCAGTTCGAGTCTGCCCTGGCCTACCATTTTTAAGCGAGTATGCTTGAAGATAAGACCCGTAATGGGGCTATAGCTCAGCTGGGAGAGCGCCTGCCTTGCACGCAGGAGGTCTGCGGTTCGATCCCGCATAGCTCCACCATTACTTGAAAGGTGATAAATAATCTATTGAATGATAATGAAAGATTAGACTTAAGAGTCGTTAATTAGTTGACGGTTTTTAAGTCTGGTTTTACATCAGAATGTTCTTTAACAGCGTAAATATTGAGTTTTGACAATTGCAAATGTGAATTTGCAATAGTAAAGAAATACATTGTGCTCAAGCGCACAATACCGGCGTAGTTGCATTCGTTATTAGCTCGTTTCATGTCGAGTGAAGAATGTGACTATTAACTTACCTACATCTTAAGTCGGTGTGGGTAAGAACAGTTTCTTGTCTGTATAAAAGATTGAAAGATTTGCTATATGGTCAAGTGACTAAGCGCATACGGTGGATGCCTTGGCAGTTAGAGGCGATGAAGGACGTGGTAGTCTGCGATAAGCTTGGATGAGGTGACAACAACCGTTATAGTCCAAGATTTCCGAATGGGGAAACCCACCCAGCATAAGCTGGGTATCTTGCACTGAATACATAGGTGTAAGAAGCGAACCCGGAGAACTGAAACATCTTAGTACCCGGAGGAAAAGAAATCAATTGAGATTCCCTCAGTAGCGGCGAGCGAAAGGGGATTAGCCGAGCAACCGGCGACAGTGGAACAGTCTGGAAAGTCTGGCGATATTGGGTGATAGCCCCGTACACGAAATCAAAGGTTGACATATTAAGTAGGACGGGACACGAGTTATCTTGTCTGAAGATGGGGGGACCATCCTCCAAGGCTAAATACTACTAACTGACCGATAGTGAACCAGTACCGTGAGGGAAAGGCGAAAAGAACCCCTGTGAGGGGAGTGAAATAGATCCTGAAACCGTATGCGTACAAGCAGTGGGAGCAGACTTGTTCTGTGACTGCGTACCTTTTGTATAATGGGTCAGCGACTTAATTTTAGTAGCGAGCTTAACCGTTTAGGGGAGGCGTAGCGAAAGCGAGTCTTAATAGGGCGCTTAGTTGCTAGGATTAGACCCGAAACCGGGCGATCTACCCATGGCCAGGTTGAAGGTTGAGTAACATCAACTGGAGGACCGAACCCACGTATGTTGAAAAATGCGGGGATGAGCTGTGGGTCGGAGTGAAAGGCTAATCAAGCCCGGAGATAGCTGGTTCTCCTCGAAATCTATTTAGGTAGAGCCTCGTGTCTCACCATGGGGGGTAGAGCACTGTTTCGGCTAGGGCCTCATCCCGAGGTACCAAACCGATGCAAACTCCGAATACCCATGAGTGCAATCACGGGAGACACACGGCGGGTGCTAACGTCCGTCGTGGAAAGGGAAACAACCCAGACCGTCAGCTAAGGTCCCAAATACCAATTAAGTGGGAAACGATGTAAGAAGGCTAAAACAGCTAGGAGGTTGGCTTAGAAGCAGCCACCCTTTAAAGAAAGCGTAATAGCTCACTAGTCGAGTCGTCTTGCGCGGAAGATATACCGGGGCTAAATTGGTAACCGAAGCTACGGATGCATATTTATATGCATGGTAGAGGAGCGTTCTGTAGGCTGTTGAAGGTGGATTGAGAAGTCCGCTGGAGGTATCAGAAGTGCGAATGCTGACATGAGTAACGATAAGGGGAGTGAAAAACTTCCCCGCCGGAAGATCAAGGTTTCCTGCGCAACGCTAATCGGCGCAGGGTTAGTCGACCCCTAAGGCGAGGCAGAAATGCGTAGTCGATGGGAAACAGGTTAATATTCCTGTACTTCTAATAATTGCGATGGGGGGACGGAGAAGGCTAGACCAGCACGGCGTTGGTTGTCCGTGTTTAAGGCTGTAGGCTTGCATCTTAGGTAAATCCGGGATGCTTTAAGGCTGAGAGCTGATGACGGTGACCCTACGGGGTCCGAAGTGGTCGATGCCATGCTTCCAAGAAAAGCCTCTAAGCTTCAGATTATTAGGAATCGTACTCCAAACCGACACAGGTGATCAGGTAGAGAATACCAAGGCGCTTGAGAGAACTCGGGTGAAGGAACTCGGCAAAATGGTACCGTAACTTCGGGAGAAGGTACGCTGTCGACGGTGATCGGACTTGCTCCGTAAGCTGTTGACAGTCGAAGAGACCAGGTGGCTGCAACTGTTTATTAAAAACACAGCACTCTGCAAACACGTAAGTGGACGTATAGGGTGTGACGCCTGCCCGGTGCCGGAAGGTTAATTGATGGGGTTAGTCTTCGGACGAAGCTCTTGATCGAAGCCCCGGTAAACGGCGGCCGTAACTATAACGGTCCTAAGGTAGCGAAATTCCTTGTCGGGTAAGTTCCGACCTGCACGAATGGCGTAATGATGGCCACACTGTCTCCACCCGAGACTCAGTGAAATTGAAATTGCGGTTAAGATGCCGTATACCCGCGGCTAGACGGAAAGACCCCGTGCACCTTTACTATAGCTTCACACTGAACTTTGAACCTACATGTGTAGGATAGCTGGGAGACTTTGAAACCATGTCGCTAGATGTGGTGGAGTCACACTTGAAATACCAGCCTTGTATGTTTGAGGTTCTAACTTAGGTCCCTTATCGGGATTGAGGACAGTGTGTGGTGGGTAGTTTGACTGGGGCGGTCTCCTCCCAAAGAGTAACGGAGGAGCACGAAGGTTGGCTAATCCTGGTCGGAAATCAGGAGGTTAGTGTAATGGCACAAGCCAGCTTGACTGCGAGACTGACAAGTCGAGCAGGTACGAAAGTAGGTCATAGTGATCCGGTGGTTCTGTATGGAAGGGCCATCGCTCAACGGATAAAAGGTACGCCGGGGATAACAGGCTGATTCCGCCCAAGAGTTCACATCGACGGCGGAGTTTGGCACCTCGATGTCGGCTCATCACATCCTGGGGCTGAAGCAGGTCCCAAGGGTATGGCTGTTCGCCATTTAAAGTGGTACGCGAGCTGGGTTTAGAACGTCGTGAGACAGTTCGGTCCCTATCTGCCGTGGGCGTTGGAGATTTGAGGGAAGCTGTTCCTAGTACGAGAGGACCGGAATGGACGAACCTCTGGTGTTCGGGTTGTGTCGCCAGACGCATTGCCCGGTAGCTATGTTCGGATAGGATAACCGCTGAAAGCATCTAAGCGGGAAGCCCCTCCCAAGATTAGATCTCCCTGGGACTTTAAGTCCCCTGAAGGGCTGTAGAAGACTACTACGTTGATAGGCTGGGTGTGTAAGCGTTGTGAGGCGTTGAGCTAACCAGTACTAATTGCCCGTGCGGCTTGACCATATAGCAAATAGGTCAATCACAGATAAGAAACTGTTCAATGGTATTATGCCTTGAGCACAACGGTTTCAAACAAAACTCAATAGATACGCATTCGACATTAAAGATTGTTTAAACGTCTTTAGAGTCAACCAGTTTTCTGGTGACAATAGAGCATTGGAACCACCTGATCCCATCTCGAACTCAGAAGTGAAACAATGCATCGCCGATGGTAGTGTGGGGCATCCCCATGTGAGAGTAGGTCATCGCCAGGATTTATTCCTAAACCCTCAGTTGAGTATTCAGCTGAGGGTTTTTTTATGCGCGATGTTTGGTGAGCAACACAGATCTGTATAACGTGGGATATAGTCCCTCACTATTATCTGACAGCTTACAGGGTTGATTTAAAGTTGCGCATAGGCAAGAGACACAAGCACGGTTCAATTTTTCTGGTGTGTATTCTTTAGATGCACTGAGCGTCTTGTTGAGCGAATACAAGGACATTGATTCATAGTCAAAGAGACCATATAGCCACTGCTGATAACAATTAGCCCATGACAGAACAGGGTGTCGTGTATTGACCGCCGCACATGTAAAGTTACAAAACGGTATATGACAGGGGGTCACTCTGCTTATGAGTGTTTGCTGTCGTGTGATTAGACCGTTTGCATTGTGTGGTGGTGAACAATTGATAGTACATGAGGCTGTATACACACCCTCATGTTGTGAATTGTCGTATTAATGGGTGTGAATTACGGGACGAGGATTCATCCGAAAGCGTCTGAAGGTGGCTGATAAGTTAGTGGGTATCTTTTGATGGTTGAGTGGACGCATTATTGTCTGAATCGGCGGGCTTGCGTGCCGCCCAGCGGCGCTCTCTTTTTTCCTTGTATCTAGCCCATGCGGCATGGATTCCTGGATGTACGGAAACACCTGAACAGTTTGCAGAGCGATGCCATGTGGCGACCTTCATGACGCTCATTTGCCGACAGTAGACCTGATCCGCGGTTGCTTTTGAGTACAGTGTGGCAGGGTAATCATCGAAGCGCAGGTGCCCTGAAAAAGTATACAGCGCGTCGTGGAGCATGCCCGCCATTCGTGAGCCATGAACGTCATCGATGATGGAGCTGGACCCGTCTGACTGAAGCCCCTTGGTCAAGGTGATCCGCCCCAGCGCTTCGGTTTCAAACGAGACATCTTCTGTTAAATTAAAGTGTCCTGGTTTGACAGAAGATGCACGGTACGGTGCGTCTGTGGCACTGCGTAACAATGTTTGAGGCTCGACTGGAGCGGTGCCATTTGAGGCGCAGCCTACGATGACTACACTCGCGAATATCGCTAATCCAGCCTGGATTCTACGGTTTAATTTGCGTGTTTCGCTCGTACATAAGATGGTTAATCGTGATCTGTTCATAAGGTCGTCTTAGGCGGTTTTGAGTGCTGTGATTTAAGAGCGGCGGTTCGTCCAACAAAAAAGCAAAAAAAAACGCCATAATGATGAATTATGGCGTGAAGACCGTAAGATTGTAAAGTATTGCTTATTTAAGTAATGCTTTCACCTTTGTGACATCAGAGCCTGATAATGCACCTTCCTTAAAGAACACGACTTTCTTGTTTTTGTCTAAGACAAACGTCGCTGCATTGGCTTTTTTCAAGCCCCAGGCGGTGCGTGCTTTGCCTGATGCATCAAAGACAAAGGTCGCGCCAGGGTGTTTTTTCTTGTTCTTCTTTAGCTCAGATAAGGCAATGCTTGATGCGCCCATGGTTACGTCGCTGCCATTCACAATCGTGGTTGCGTGGTATGTACCTGTTTTTGTTGGCAATGCTTTGGTAAGCGGTGTGATCTTGTTTTTAGCCGACATACGACCTGCGAGATAAAAGATCAAATGAGGTTTTCCAACCGATCTGTTGCTCGACCAAGCTTTGTAGGTGCCATTGCTCAACAGCTCGCCTTTGTCGCTAATAGAGACAGAGCTGAGTTTGCTGTTGATCGGGTCTGCATTTGCCTGCATACCAAATAAGCATAAAGCCAAAACGGATAGTGTGATTCTGAACATAATGGTTACCTCTGGTTGGTTATATCAATTTTTATTTTATCTATGGCGCTTACTTAATAAGACGGTCACGTATCGCATTAGTTCCCAGTTATTTTATTATTTTACTCATCAATTGAACGATGATGGTAAGCAGCCGTGTGTTACTGATCTTACAGCGATGGAATGTCTTTAGCGTTGTGTATATTACGTGATGTGAGAGCTATTTACATGAAAAAAGCGTCATAATCCTAGATTATGACGCTTTAGCGGTGGATGCTTCGTGCTTTATAGCAGTAACGCTTTTACTTTTTTGACATCAGCGGCAGACAGTGTGCCTTCTTTAAAGAACACCACTTTTTTGCTCTTATCTAAGACGATGGTAGCTGCATTGGCTTTTTTCAATCCCCATGATTTAAGCCCTTTCCCGTCCGCGTCAAATACAAGCGCTGCTTTCGGGTATTTCTTCTTGTTTTTCTTCATTTCTTTGAGCGCAATGCTTGAGGCGCCCCAGTGTGACGTCTCCACCATTGACCAGTGTGGTTGACTGGTAAGCAGGTGAATTGCTCGGTAGCGCCTTGGTTAACGGCGTGGATTTTACGCTTAGCAGACATGCGTCCAGCAAGATAAAACACCAAGTGTGGCTTGCTGAAGGACTTGCTGCTCGACCATGACTTGAACGAACCATTGCCCAGTAATTCACCTTTGTCTGTAATGGTGACCGGGCTTAAGGTACCGCCGACTTTGATGGGCGCTGCGTTGGTTTGCATGCCGAAGGTTAATAATGCGATGAGTGACAAGGTGATTCTGAACATGATTAAATACCTCTCGTTAGTTTAAATTGTTATATTTATTGTTTTCACTTACTAAGATTTACCATTAAAGAATTAAGTTCAATTAAACAAGAAGAATGCGCTTGTTTTTACAACTCTTTCGTATGCGATGTTGATTGCCCGACGGTGCAAAAACCTTGTATTTACTGCCTCAGAGCCTGTCGTATACCTTACTGGAAGTTAATCGATAAATTAACTATCGTTAATCAGGTGGTTACGTTAAAATTGCGCCATCATTCTAGATGATCTTCATTATTAACCACAAGTTAGGTAACAGCCTGTATGAATAAGCAAGTCTCATTGCAAGAAATGGTCGCACAATTATCGGACGGCATGACAATTGGTATCGGAGGATGGGGGCCGCGACGTAAGCCAATGGCACTCATTCGAGAGATTTTACGTTCTGATTTAAAAGACCTCACGGTTGTCGCATACGGTGGCGCGGATGTGGGTATGTTATGTGCCGCTGGCAAAGTAAAAAAAGTGGTGTTTGCATTTGTCTCATTGGATTTTATCCCACTTGAACCGTATTTTAGACAAGCACGCCAGCAGTCGTCCATCGACGTAATGGAAATGGACGAAGGCATGATGTTGCTGGGTCTGCGTGCCGCGGCATGGGGTTGCCCATTCATTCCAACTCAGGTTGGTTTAGGTACGGATGTCTTAAAGGTGACGCCCGAGATTAAAGTCATTGACAGCCCGTACGATGATAAAGAGTGGGTCGCCATGCCGGCCTTGAACCTTGACGCGGCATTGATTCACGTCGACCGTGCGGACGTACGTGGTGTGTGTCAGATCAATGCATCGGATCACTACATGGACGACTGGTTTGCGCGTGCAGCCAAGACAACGTTGGTGACGTGTGAGCAAATCGTCGACAGTTCAGAATTCGAAAGCCCTGAAGCCGCACGCAAAGTGTATTGGGAGCGTTCAGCAACGACCATGGTATCTGAAGTACCTGGTGGCGCGCATCCGAGTTCATGTGACCCGTGTTATGGGTTTGATGTCACTCATTTCAAAGCGTACAACGCATCCGTTAAACAAGAAGGCGGGTTTGCTGCTTACGCAGATGAGTTTTTAGGTCGTGATGAGGCAGAGTATCAGAGCAAAGTTGGTGGTTTAACCGCCATTCAAGCGCTGGAATTACCGACTTACTAAAGCGATTGCACCCGCAGTGATGTCTTTGTTGAGAACATCCATTTCGATGTCCGAGATAGTTACATAAATCGTCACTGCGTTGATCGTGTCAGAATTTAATTAACAGTTTATATGGATAACCCACATGAGTGATTATACGTTAGCAGAATTAATGATATGCGTCGCAAGCGACGCTTGGAAAGGGGACGGTGAAGTATTGGCGACGGGGATTGGTGTGTTACCACGCATCGCCGCATCTCTGAGCATGAAAACCAGTAACACAGATTTGATGATGACCGATTCAGAAGCGTGGTTGTTATCAGAGCCTAACCCAATTGGAAAACGTCCCGACGGCTTTAAACAAAAGAACGAAACGTGGATGGGCTTCAGCCGCATTTTCGACAACGTGTGGAGCTCAAAGCGCCATGCGATGGTAGGGCCCACGCAAATCGACCAATACGGCCAAGCAAACATCTCGTGCATTGGTGGAACCTATGAACAACCGAAAGTCCAAATGTTGGGCGCACGCGGATTTCCAGGTAACTCAATTTCGCACGCCAATTCATTTTTTATTCCATCACACAATTCACGTGTGTTTGTGAGCGGTGAATGTGACATGGTGGGCTCGATTGGTTACAACCCAGAGCGCCTACCTAAAGGACATTCATTGGACGACGTGGACATTCGCCTTGTGATCACGGATTTGTGCGTCATGGACTTTAATGGGCCGAATCACCAAATGCGCGTGGTGTCATTGCACCCAGGCATCAGCATTGATCAAGTGGTCGAGAACACTGGTTTTGAGCTGAACATTCCAGCAGACATCCCTGTGACGGCTGCACCGACGGCTGAACAGTTGGCGATCATTGCGGAAATGGACCCACACAATGTTCGCGCCAAACAGATTAAAGACAACCCTCCTGGGGATCGTTCTTAAGCGCAAGCACACATCACCAAACGGCATGAACCATGCTGTTTGGTGTACGGTGTCTAGATGGTTACGCGTTATCATTCATTACGGCAGAAAGGTTGGTTATGTCCAGTTTAAACACACGTATCACCGAATTACTGGGTTGCCAGTACCCCATCATTCAAACCGCCATGGGCTGGGTTGCAAGTCCTGAGCTGGTTGCAGGTACTAGTAATGCTGGTGGTTTTGGTTTTCTGGCTGGGGCGACGATCCCACCCGAAGACATGGAAGCTGAAATCTTACGCACCAAAGCACTGACGGAGTTTGGCTTTGGTGTGAATTTTCACATGTACCAGCAAAATGCCGCAGACATTGTCGATATGGTGGTTGATCATGGTGTGAAAGCCGTGTCTTATAGCCGCTCGCCTGGCAAAGACATGATCAAGAAGTTAAAAGACAATGGCGTGGTGTGCATTCCGACGATTGGTTTGCCGAAACACGCAATCAAAGCCGTTGAGATGGGCGCAGATGCGGTGACGGTTCAAGGCGGTGAGGGCGGCGGTCATACTGGCGCGATCCCTACCACATTGCTGTTGCCTCAAGTGGTGAATGCGGTCGGAGATCAAGTGCCTGTGTTGGGCGCTGGCGGTTTTAAAGACGGTCGTGGACTGGTGGCTGCGATGGCACTGGGTGCCGATGGCATTGCCATGGGAACTCGGTTCTTAATGACGGAAGAAAGCCCTGTGCCTGCCGCAACGAAAGAACAATACCTTGCCTGCAAAGACCCTGGCAGCATCATTGTCTCCAGAGCGTTGGACGGTTTGCCCCAACGGATGATCACAAATGAGTTTTTAGCGAGTATTGAAAAGAGCGGCTTTGCGGGGAAAACCTTGCTCGCCGTGTCATCTGGACTAAAGTATATGAAAATGTCAGGAAGTAGTCCGTTTCTGTTATTGTCTTCAGCGCATAAAATGGTCAAAAATGACGGACTGACATGGTCTCAAGCCATTTTCTCGGCGAATGCACCGATGATCATTCAAAAAGCCATGGTGGATGGATCACCACAAGATGGGGTGCTTCCATCAGGCCAAGTCGCTGGTGTCATTGACGAGTTACTGACGTGCGATGCCTTGATTAAAGCGATTGTGAGCGAAGCTCAAGAGACGCTGACCCGATTAAACGGATAGACTGTTATCCGATCCACAGAATAACTAAGAGAGATTACAATGCAAGCTCCGTTTAGTGTGACCATTACCGACGGCATCGCCGAAATGATATTTAATCACAAGCCTGTGAATGCATTTAACAGCCACGGTTGGTTTGCGATTGCACAAGAACTGAAAGCGCTAGGGGACAACCCATCGGTTCGCGTGATCATCATTGCCGCTGACCCTGAAATCAAAGGGTTTTGTGCGGGAGTGGACATCAAAGAACTCGCTGCTGACAGCAGCGCGATTACCAAGGTGAATAAAGGCAATTACGACACGTTTGAAGCCGTGCACTTAAATCCAAAGCCCGTGATTGTGGCGCTTCACGGATTTGTCTTGGGCGGAGGCATCGGCATCAGTGGCGCAGCTGATATCATTGTGGCAGCAGACGATACACGCTTTGGTGTACCTGAAGTGGATCGTGGTGCGATGGGCGGCGGTGCGCATTTGCAGCGTTTGTTCCCTGTTCAAAAAGTGCGCTATATGTACTTTACTGGCGAATTCATTGATGTGCATGAAGCGTATCGTTTGGGCGCGATTGAGCGAGTGGTTAAAAAATCTGAATTAATGCAGAACGCGCGCGACATTGCCGCTAAAATAGCTGAAAAGTCACCGCGTATGATCGAGTTGGCAAAAGAAGCGCTCACCGGTATTGAAGACGGCAGTTTGGAGAAAAAATACCGCTGGGAGCAAGGGTTTACCCAAGAAGCCTATTCCTACAACGATTCTGAAGAAGCGCGAGCCGCGTTTGTTGAGAAACGAGACGCAACGTTTTAACGAGTAGCCTGCTACTTTTCGATTAATAAGAGTAAAGAGAGCCCCATGGATTTATCATTTACCAGTCAAAACGACGCGTTTAGGCATGAGATTAGAGATTGGTTAGCCGACAATGTGCCGAGTAAACCGCTGAAGACTTTTGACACGGAAGAAGGGTTTGCCCAGCATCGCGAGTGGGAAAAGAAATTGTATGAAGGCCGTTGGGGCATGATCACATGGCCTGAAGAGTTTGGCGGCCGTGGTGCCAATCTGATCGAATGGCTGATTTTCGAAGAAGAATACTACCGTGCACGTGCGCCATTGCGTGTTAACCAGAACGGCATCTTCTTACTTGGGCCGACGTTAATGGAGTACGGAACCGACGCGCAAAAGGCGAAGTTTTTAACAGGCATGGCCACCGGAAAAGACATGTGGTGCCAAGGTTGGTCAGAGCCGAGTGCAGGCTCCGATATGGCTGCGATTAAAGCCAAAGCGGTCTTATCTGAAGACGGTACAAAGTACGTGATTAATGGTCAGAAGACATGGTCAACCCGCGCAGTGTGGGCCGACATGTGTTTTGGCATGTTCCGAACGGACCCAGAGTCAGAGCGTCATCGTGGCTTAAGCTTCATTTTAGTGCCTTTGGAGACCGAAGGCGTTACCGTGACACCGATTCCTCAATTGGATGGTTTGCCAGGCTTTGCCGAAATTTTCTTCGACAACGTGGAAGTCCCTGCTGAGAATTTATTGGGTGAAGAAAATAAAGGTTGGGAAGTGGCGATGGCCACGGCTGGATTCGAACGTGGCTTAATGCTGCGCAGCCCAGCGCGTTTCCAAGAGTCGGCGAGACGATTGGTGGAACTGTATAAGTCCAATCAACACAGCGCAGATCGCGACCCAAGCATTCGAAATGCGGTCATTAAAGCCTATTTAGATGCGGAAGCGTATGCGTTAACAACGTATCAAACAGCGTGCCGTTTGATCCAAGGCGGTAAGATTGGTGCGGAATCGTCCACCAATAAGATTTTCTGGTCTGAACTCGATCATCACACGCATGCCACGGCCATGACCATTTTAAGTACGCGAGCAGAGCTCTTGCCTGACGCGCCTGACGCGGTTGGCGTGGGTTCTTGGTTGGACGGCTGGTTGTTTGCGCAATCGGGCCCCATCTATGCCGGCACGAACGAAATACAGCGCAACATCATTGCGGAACGCATGCTGGGTATGCCGAGAAAATAAAGATCGTCATTCAGACAATAGATCGTAACCAAAGGGTGAAAATACACGATGGATTTTACGTTTACACAAGATCAATTAATGTTTCAAGAAGAGGTTCACAAGTTTCTTGTGAATGAAATTACGCCTCATAAGCACCGTGAACAATGGGATACAGACAGTGGACGCAGCCAAGACACATGGTCTCAGCTGGCTGAATTAGGCTTAGCTGGCATGACGGTGCCAGAAGAATACGGCGGTTTGGGTCTCACCATTGTGGACTTCATTTTACTGGCTCAAGAGTGTGGTTACGTGGCGTTGCCAGAGTCATTAGTGCACAACGTTATGGTGGCCGTGCCGTTCTTACTGAAGCTGAATAACGGAGACATTAACAAAGAGTGGTTGCCTAAGATTGTTCAGGGCGAGGCGGTTGTGATTGTTGCGTTGGAAGGCCAAGAGTTCATAGAAGATTTACACGTCGCTGATCTACTCTTTATTGAGAACAACGGTGAGTTTTTCATGCTCGACCCGAAAAAACTTGAGCTGCGTTTCAATGAATCGGTGGATCCAAGTCGACGTTTGTTTTCCTTTGATTTCGATAAGAAAGACGCGGAGGTTGTGGCCAAAAAAGACACTGCAAAGTGTTTGTCTGAACTCGTATTGTACAGTGGCGCACTCGGCGTTGCCGCGCAAGCCTTGGGTTTGACGCAGCGCATGATCGACTTAACCGTTGATTACACCGCAAATCGTAAGCAGTTCGGCAAGCCCATCGGTTCATTTCAAGCGGTCAAGCATCACATGGCCAATGTGGCGTGTAAGTTGGAATACGCAAAAGCACCTGTCTACCGCGCCGCGTATGCCTTATGTCACGGAGATTCACGCTCGCCATTGTATGTGGCGCACGCAAAACTGTCAGCGTGTGAAGCCGCTGATTTAGCCGCTAAAAATTGCATCCAAGCGCACGGTGCAATGGGCTACACATGGGAAATGGATTTGCATATCTTTATGAAAAAAGCGTGGGCTTTTAACAGCGCATGGGGCGACATCGCGTATATGAAAAATCGCGTATCTGATTTTGTGTTTGCCGACGAACCGAAAAATGGCGCAGGCAATACGTTTATTTAAAACAATTGGTTACAGAGAATTTTTGAGAGTAGTACCTAATAAATTAATGACAGATGACTAAGAGAGCAGATCATGCCTGAAGCGTATATTGTAGATGCCGTTCGTTCACCCACAGGCCGCCGTAAAGGCGGATTGTCACACATTCACGGTGCGGATCTGGGCGCGCATGTACTGAAGGCCATCGTCGAGCGTAACCCGATTCCTGATCATGAATACGACGACGTGATTTTTGGCTGTGTGGACACGATTGGTCCATTGGCGGGTGATATTGCACGTACCAGTTGGTTGGCGGCTGGTCTGTCTGACGCTGTACCGGGTACGACGATTGATCGTCAGTGCGGTTCATCTCAGCAAGCGGTGCATTTTGCTGCCCAGGCCGTGATGAGTGGCACGCAAGACGTTGTGATTGCCGGCGGTGTTCAAACCATGACGCAAATTCCCATTTCATCGGCGATGATGTGCGCTGAACCACTTGGCTTTACAGACCCGTTCTCGGGTTCGACTGGTTGGGTTGAGCGTTATGGGGAAGAGCCACCCACACAGTTTAAATCCGCACAGATGATTGCGGATAAATGGGAGCTCTCGCGTAAAGACTTGGAAGTGTATTCACTGGAATCGCACACACGCGCGATTAAAGCGATCAAAGAAGGCCGTTTCGAGCGTGAAATCATTCCCTTAGCCGGTGTTACGACAGATGAAACACCACGTGAAAGCACCTTAGAAAAAATGGCTGGGCTCGACTTTTTGTTTGGCTGCGACAAAGTAACCGCAGCGGTCTCTAGTCAAACGTGTGATGCATCATCTGCGGTGTTGATCGTGAGTGAAGATGCCCTGAAACGTTACAATTTGACGCCACGTGCACGCATTCATCACATGAGTGTGCGCGCAGACGACCCGATCTGGATGTTGACGGCGCCGATCTCAGCAACGGAATACGCCCTGAATAAAGCCGGTATGACATTAGATCAAATCGACTTAGTCGAAATCAATGAAGCGTTTGCCAGTGTGTCCATGGCGTGGTTGAAAGAGACCGGCTATCCGCACGCTAAAACCAACGTGAATGGCGGCGCGATTGCATTGGGGCACCCACTGGGTGCAACCGGCACTAAGCTGATGACCACCTTGCTTCATGAGTTGGAGCGTACGGGCGGCCGTTACGGTTTGCAGACCATGTGTGAAGGCGGTGGTCAGGCCAACGTCACAATCCTTGAACGTCTGTAATCATTAAACAATTAATTCTATTTAAACCAAAAAGATGTGAGTAAAGCTATGAGTAAAACATGCCAAGATAGAGTGGTGATCATTACCGGTGCTGGCGGTGGTTTAGGCGCGGCACATGCACGCGTATTTGCAGCGGAAGGCGCTAAAGTCATCGTGAACGACATCAATCACGAAGCGGCTCAAGCCGTGGTTGACGAAATCAAAGCCAACGGCGGTGAGGCACAGGTCAACACATCGGACATCACCAATTACGAAGACAGTCAGCAGGCAGTGAAGCAAGCCATCGACAGCTACGGTGACTTACACGTGGTGCTAAATAATGCGGGTGTGAATCGAGATCGCATGTTTGCCTCAATGACGGAAGCGGAATGGGACACCATCATGTCCGTGCATTTAAAAGGGCACTTCTGCATTTCATCGCATGCGGTTCAATACTGGCGCGCGCAATCGAAAGCAGGCAAGCCGGTGGACGCACGTATCATCAATACGACGTCAGGGGCAGGTTTGCAGGGGTCTGTGGGGCAGTCAAACTACGCCGCAGCCAAAGCAGGCATTGCTGCACTGACATTGAACCAAGCGGCTGAGCTTGGACGTTATGGCATCACCGCAAACGCGATCGCGCCAGCTGCTCGTACAGGCATGACCACGGCGGTTGAATCCATGGCGGAGCGCATGGCTAAACCCGATGATGGCAGCTTTGATTACTGGGCACCTGAAAATGTATCCAGCTTATTGGTGTGGTTGGCGTCATCTGAAGCACAACACGTCAGTGGTAAAGTATTTGAAGCCGAAGGCGGAAAAATTTCCATCTCCGATGGCTGGCGTACCACGGAAGGCGTTGATAAAAACGCACGATGGGAGCCGTCTGAATTGAAAGACGTTGTCGATCAATTGATTGCGGACGCCACACCTGCACAAGCGGTGTATGGTGCATAAGTGCATCGAGTCTTGAACGCACAATGCGTCAGAGATACATGTTGTAAGACTTAATTAAATAATAAAGGGTTGCTGTGGAATTTTCATTTACAGATGAACAACTGATGATCCAAGAAACCGCGTCTGGTTTCTTGGCCGAAGTCTCTACCTCTGAGGCCATTCGCTCTGCGATGGTCACGGACTTGGGCTATGACCCCGATGTTTGGAAGCGTGTGTGTGAAGACTTGTTCCTTCACGCGGTCACCATTCCAGAAGAATTTGGTGGAATGGGCTTAGGGTACGTAGAGTTGATCACCATCATGGAGCAAATGGGACAGCATTTGTTTTGCAGCCCATATTTTTCAACCGTGTGTTTAGCCAGTAATGCATTATTGATTGCAGGGACACAGGAACAACAACTCACCTATTTTGAACGCATCATTGCCGGCGAGACAGCGACGTTGGCTTTTAACGACGCATCGGGCACATGGGGTGCTGAGAGCGTCTCGTGTCAGTACACCAAGCAAGGCGATGCGTTTGTGTTAAATGGCGAGTATCGTCATGTAGTCAATGGTTGCAGTTCCGACTTTATGATCGTGGCCGCTCGTGAAGCGGGTACAACCGCAGAGCAGGGCATCAGCTTATTCATTGTTGAGGGCAATGCGGATGGTCTTCAAGCCAACTTGCTGCCAACGGTCGATCAAACACGTAAATTAGCGCATGTGACGTTATCCAATGTGTCTGTATCTACACACTCCTGTATGCAATCAGAAGCCAAGGCATGGCCTTTACTGGCGCGTATGATTCAACTCTCGACCGTGTGTGTTGCCGCAGAGCAAACCGGTGGTGCGCAGCGCGTGTTAGACATGAGCGTTGAGTACATGCAAGAGCGCTCACAGTTTAACCGTCCCATCGCAAGTTTTCAGGCGTTGAAGCACAAAGTGGCGGACATGCAGCTCAAGGTTGAAGTGGCAACCTCTGCGATCTATTACGCCGCGTGCGTTGCCCAAGAAGTGCTGTTGGGTGAGGCAGGCGATGCGCACATAGCGGCTGAATTGATGGAAGCGTCGAGCATGGCAAAAGCACATTGCTCAGACACCTATTTCTTTAATGCAGGCACTGCGATTCAATTGCACGGTGGTGTTGGGTTTACGTGGGAGTACGATGTGCATCTGTATTTCAAACGCGCCAAAGCATCACAACACTTTTTAGGCGATGCCACGATGCACCGAGAACACATTGCATGTGCGTTGCTTGACTCAACGGACACAGACAACAAAGGAGAGCTCATATGAAGTTAACCTTTTCAGCAGAAGACGAACAATTCAGAGAAGAAATTGCGGCGTGGTTGAAGGACAACTTAACCGGTGAATTTGAACAGCTGCGTTTTCGCGGTGGTCCTGGCGATGAACACATGTTTTCAGACGAACGAAAGCAATGGGAAAAGAAACTCGCGGAAGGCGGTTGGACCTGTGTTGGTTGGCCAGAAGCGCACGGTGGTCGCAATGCGAGCATCGAACAGCAAGTTATTTTTCATGAAGAATACGCTCGAGCAGGTGGTCCAGGACGTGTGGGGCACATCGGTGAGGGACTCACAGGCCCAACGTTGATTGCGTTTGGTTCGCCCGAACAGCAAGCACGTTATTTGCCGGGTATCTTAAATGGCACGGAATTGTGGTGTCAGGGGTATTCTGAGCCGAACGCAGGATCGGATTTGGCGAACGTACGCACAAAGGCCGTGTTTGATGAGGCCAAAGGCAAGTGGCTGATCAGTGGTCAAAAAGTCTGGACCTCATTGGCGCATGAATCGGATTGGTGTTTTGTGATCGCACGCACCGATCCCGACTCGGAACGTCATCGTGGATTGGGCTTTTTCTTAGTGCCCATGGAACAAGCGCAAGTGGATGTGCGTCCGATAGAGCAATTGACAGGAACGTCCGAATTCAACGAAGTGTTTTTTGACGAAGCGGTTGCGGAAGACATCGTCGGTGAGCCGGGTGATGGCTGGAAAATCGCCATGGCGCTGCTTGGTTTTGAGCGCGGTGTGTCCACATTGGGACAGCAAATGTCGTTCCAAAATGAGCTCAATGACATTGTGGCGTTGGCCAAACGCAATGGCGCAGCGAACAACCCGCACATGCGACAACGCATTGCGGAAGCTCATACTGGCTTACGCTTGATGCGTTACAATGCCATGCGCATGTTGTCAGACAGTTCGTCTAACGCCCAAGCGGATAAAGCGGCCTTGGTGTACAAACTGCATTGGTCAACATGGCATCGAAATCTAGGTGTGTTGGCGATGGATGTACTCGGTCCCGAAGCAGACATCTTGGAATCGGCTCCGTACAATTTAACCCGTTTGCAATCCATGTACTTGTTTACGCGATCGGATACGATTTATGGCGGCACCAACCAAATTCAACGCAATATTATTGCCGAACGCGGTTTGGGCATGCCACGCGAACCTAAATTTACATAGCGTTGCATACAGCACAACAAGACAGTCACAGAGGTTGAATGGGTTTCCTCATTCAACCGTTCACGTTAACCTCTCAATCATGAAGTGAGTTTTTATGGATATCAACAACCCAAGCTACGTACCCGGACATCAACTATTGAAAGATCGTTCGGTGTTGGTGACAGCTGCCGCAGGCGCAGGCATTGGTTTTGCCGCGGCTAAAAAAGCGGTGGAAGAAGGCGCACGTGCCATTGTCATCAGTGACATTCACGAAGGCCGTTTGCAAAGTTCAGTCGATGCATTAAAAGAAGAAACGGGCTTAGAGGCGGTGTACGGAAAAGTCTGTAATGTTGCCGTTGAAGACGACGTTCAAGCATTGATTGACTATGCGGAAGACGTCTTGGGTGGCGTGGATGTGTTGATTAACAATGCAGGCTTAGGCACGTCAAAGCAGTTGATTGATATGGACGATGAAGAGTGGGACAAAGTCATCCAAGTGACCCTATATGGCACCATGCGTATGACGCGTCACATGATGCGTGTGATGAAAGCACGTGGCCAAGGCGGCGCGATTGTGAACAACGCCTCGGTATTGGGTTGGCGTGCTCAAAAAGAACAAGCGCATTACGCGGCTGCGAAAGCGGGCGTGATGGCATTGACCCGATGTGCGGCATTGGAAGCGGCGGAGTTTGGTGTGCGCATCAATGCGGTGTCACCATCGATTGTATTGCACCCAATGTTACGCAAGTCAGCGCCAGCTGAGTTATTGGCTGAACTGGAGTCCAAAGAAGCGTATGGACGTGCGGCCGAAGCATGGGAAGTGGCCAACGTCATGATGTTTTTAGCGTCGGATTACGCCAGCTACATGACGGGTGAAGTGCTGAGCTGTTCAAGTCAGCAAGCATAACAACAGATTGAGTAACGCTATTCGCAACAGCGTCAGTAACCAACATAACCATTTATTAAAGAGAGAAACCCTATGAAAGACGCAGTGATTGTATCAACCGCACGTACTCCCATTGGTCGCGCATACAAAGGCGCATTCAACGACACCGAAGCGCCTGCATTAGGTGCTCATGTAATTAAACATGCGGTACAACGTGCAGGCATCGACGCAGGTGAAGTGGACGACGTGCTTATCGGAACGGCAGCACAGCAAGGCACGCAAGGCTATAATTTAGCGCGTTTGAGCGCAATGGCGGCGGGCATGCCAAGCAGCGTATCGGGTGTGACCATGGACAGAATGTGTGCATCGGGTTTGATGAGCATCGCGTTTGCGGCACGCTCAATTGCATGCGGCGAGCAAAACATTTTGGTCGCAGGTGGTATTGAATCGATTTCATTGACTCAAAACAAGCACAAAAACTCGCATCGCAATGTGTCGAAAGCCGTACTCGCGGAATCACCGCACATGTACATGCCGATGATCGAAACCGCTGAAGTGGTTGCCGATCGGTATAACATCAGTCGTGATGCGCAAGATGAGTACGCGTACCAGTCACAGATGCGTACCGCGGCAGCACAAGAAGCGGGTAAGTTTGACGACGAAATCGTACCCTTAGAAACCACGAAAAGTGTGTACAACCGTGAGACCAAAGAAACCACATTCGAAGACGTGTTTTTGCAAAAGGACGAAGGCAACCGCCCATCGACCACACTGGAAAGCTTGCAAGGTTTGAACCCTGTGTACAAAGACGGAAAAGTGATTGCACAAGGTCAGCACATTACCGCGGGTAATGCGTCGCAGTTGTCAGATGGTGCGTCTGCGTGTGTGATGATGGACAGCGACACCGCCGCTCAAAAAGGCTTGGCGCCATTGGGTATTTATCGCGGCGTTCAAGTGGCAGGGTGTGCACCAGAAGAGATGGGTATCGGTCCTGTGTTTGCCGTGCCTAAGTTACTTAAGCAACATGGTTTAAGCGTCGATGACATCGGTTTGTGGGAATTGAACGAAGCCTTCGCCTGTCAGGCAATCTATTGCCGAGACCAGTTAGGCATTGATAACAGCATCTTTAACGTGAATGGCGGTGCGATCTCAGTGGGGCATCCGTTTGGCATGTCAGGCGCTCGCATGGTGGGTCACGCACTCATTGAAGGCAAACGTCGCGGCGTGAAATACGTGGTGGTGACCATGTGCATCGGTGGTGGCATGGGCGCAGCTGGATTATTCGAAGTTGCATAACTGAATTTGAGAACGCCAAAAGCCATGCTTATAGAAGCATGGCTTTTTTTATGGGAATGACGTTTATACTATTCCTTGCTCAGCGTCGCATTCATGACGCGGTTCGTAGTATCATGAACGCGTCACTCATCACACTCAAACAACAAGGCAACGCATGTCCATTAATTGGTATCCCGGTCACATGCACAAAGCGACCAAAGAAATTAAAAAACACTTGCCCAATGTGGACGTGATCATTGAAGTGTTAGATGCGCGCTTGCCGTACAGCAGTCAAAACCCTGTGATCCAAACCTTGGATCCGCAAAAGCCACGCATTAAGCTATTGAACAAGCACGACTTAGCTGACCCTGCGATCACGGCTGAATGGATTGAGGTGTTCAAACAAACCTCAACGGTGAATGCCTTAGCCGTGAGTGCCTCGGAACAAGGCAAAGTAAAACATGCTGTACACACGGCCATTGAACAGTTCGTATCAGCGAATAAGCGCAGTACGCGCAATGTGAATGCCTTGATCACAGGGATTCCGAATGTGGGGAAGTCCACCTTGATCAATGGTTTAGCGGGTAAGCACATTGCTAAGACAGGAAATGAGCCAGCGGTGACCAAAGGCATGCAGCGCATTGATTGTGGGCAAGGCTTAATGCTGTTCGACACACCGGGAATCTTATGGCCGAAAATCCACAACGAACATTCTGGTTATCGATTGGCGTACACGGGTGCGATTAAAAACACTGCGATGGACGCAGACGATGTGGCATTTTATGCGTGTGAGTACATCATGCAGGCCTATCCTGACGAACTGATGGCGCACTTCAAACTCGATGCCTTACCTGACACCGAAATGGAGTTCTTTCAGAAGGTCGGAGAAAAACGCGGTCGCTTAGGTAAAGGTGGAAAAGTGAACCTGTACCAAATGACCGAAATTTTCTTAAACGAATTACGCGCAGGGTTGATTGGACGATTGAGCTACGAAACCCCCGAGATGATCGAACGCGAAGTCGCTGTCCTGAGAGAGAAGGCTGAGGTAGAAGCCGCTAAAAAAGAACAAGATTGATGTCCTAAGTCAGCCCACTTAATCCATCTCACCTGTTCATGTTCCCTTTGAAGTAAATTATCCCCATGATATGTAATTTGACGCTCAATGATGTGGAATGAGGTGTGCTCTCCAGCCAATGAAATGAGTGACAAGACCTTCCCATGAGTGAGGGATTGAACTTTTGATGCCCTTTTTGTACAGTAAACGTCTCTGCATTATGTGTCTGTGTTAGTGACACTCTATGTTTAGAGACTGAGCAAGGATAAAAGAGCTCACGATTTATTTTATAAGGATGTAAGCCCATGCCGTTTATTCGCGATGTCGTTGCAATCATTTTCCTGTTGTCATCGTTGACGGCATGTCAGTTAGAGCCACCGCATAACAGCACTCTTGGGTTGGTTCCACAGCCACGTGAGGTGGTAATCGACTCCGACGCCATGGTCACGTTGCCAGTGCAGCTTGCGGTAGAGGTAACGGGTGCTCTCAACTCGGCTGTTGAGCAAACCTTAGATGATGCTCTTGAGAGGGCACACATTGATCAAGTAGATACTGCACCGTTCACCTTACGTATTAATACTCAAGTACAGCGTATCGAGCACAAAGAAGGGTATGAGCTGCGCATCACGGAACAAGGCATAGATATCAACGCGAGAGAGTCGGCTGGTGTGTTGTACGGGGTGATGACACTGCGTCAATTGTTACTCACGAGCCAGACATCTGGAACAATGCCCTCCGTTGTTATTAACGATGCACCGCGATTTGAATGGCGAGGCGTGATGCTGGATGTGGTTCGACATTTTCAACCGAAAGAAACGATTCTTCAGTTAATTGACCGTCTTGCGTTCTTAAAAATCAACGTGTTGCACCTGCATTTAACCGATGATCAAGGCTGGCGCATTGAAATTAAACAATACCCAAGGTTAACCGAGGTTGGGGCATGGCGTGATCAAACCATAACCAATGAATCCAACCCCGTATTATTGACGTTGGAGTCGTGGCTGAATATTGAGTTTTGGCGCTTCTATGATGGCAAGCGTCATGGTGGGTTTTATACTCAAGACGACATTCGAGAAATGGTGGCGTATGCCGCGGATCGCAATGTCATGATCGTACCTGAGATTGATTTGCCGGGACACTCTCAAGCGGTCATCGCCTCCTATCCAGAACTGGGCGTGCTTAAGCAAGATGAACATGTGAAGGTGCGAGAGTATTGGGGAGTTTCGGATCATATCTACAATTTAAACGAATCCACGTTTGAATTTTTACGCAATGTGATTGACGAAGTCAGTGGTTTGTTTCCTGGGCCATATCTTCACTTAGGTGGTGATGAAGCGTTGACCAAACGTTGGCAGGAATCGTTGGATGTGCAACAGCGTATGATGGACTTGGGCATTGACGATGAAGAAGCGCTGCAAACGTATTTTATGAAACGAATACAAGCATTTGTTCACGAGCATGATAAGACCGTGATTGCTTGGGATGAGGTGCTTGAGGCTCAAGAACCTATGGAAGGCATTAACGTCATGGTGTGGCGTAATCAGGCGTTGATTTTTGAATTGTTAGGCGGCGCAGAACCATTCCAATATCAACGGACTGTGGAAAAAGCGGTTAACTTGAATTTACCATTAATTATGAGCCCAACCAGCCATTTTTATTTTGATTATGGGCAACACAGTCCGTTATTGTTTAATGAAGTGGGAGTGCCGATCACCGTTGAAAAAGTGTATTCCTATGATCCCATGGTCTTTGTGCCATCACACAAGCAATCCTTAATCAAAGGCATGCAAGCCAATCTATGGACAGAGTATGTCCCGTCTCGATTGGGCATCGAATTTCAATTATACCCTCGAATATTTGCCGTATCTGAACGTGCATGGAGTTCATCATCACACAAAGATTATGCTGGATTTAAACAGAGGGTCTACCAATTACGGCCATATTTGGATCATGAGAAGATTAATTACGCAGGACAATTCTTTAACGAGGATTGATGTGATCTTCGGCAAGCGTGAATGCACATAATAGCCGTTAAAGAACTTTCTGACAATAGAAATGAAGAGGCATGTATGGAAGAAATCTTTGTTCGTTGTGTACACTTTATGGCCATCATGGCGGTGTTTTCTACGCTGATCGCTGAACATGTATTAATGACAGGCGGCTATGAACAATCATTCGTTTAAGTGTTTGCTGCTTGTCGACGCCATTTATGGAATGGGTGCGATTGTGGTGCTGATTTCCGGCGCAATGCTGTGGCAGTCGGTGGGTAAACCGTCGGCGTTTTATACAAGTAATGGTCTGTTTCACATTAAGCTTTCACTCTTTGTGTTGATTGGCTTACTGTCGATTATTCCCACGGTGTTTTTGATTAAAAATCGAAAACACGCTGGGGATGAGATTGAATTACCGCATCATTTATTGACCATCGTGCGTGTTGAAATCGCATTGTTGCTTTGCTTGCCCATTTTCGCGACCTTGATGGCGAAAGGGGTGAGTTTGTCGTAAGTCATGAGCGCTGTTGTCACAATACACAATTACTCGACACAGCGCTCACACATTGGCTTACTTAAACAGAAACGCCAACAACGCTTGAATGAACATCATGATGAGCTCTTGCAGTGTTTTTTGAGTATTTGGCTCAGTGATGACAGGAATCGGCTCAACAACGGTTGGTGTCTCTTCAATCACAATGGGTGTCGGGTTAGCTAAGGTAATGCCAGCCGTTTTTTCGATCCATGAGCGATAATAGTACGCATTGGTAAACCCCATGACGCTATCTCCCGTGTCGTCTCCAAGGCATATTTTGCCTTCTTCTTGACCTTCTCCATAAGACCCAATGCCTGTTTGAATGAAACGATCGCCTTGTTGATAAAAGCTTGGGCCGCCACTGTCTCCAGCACACGTTACTTGTTCCATGGCAACATTGTTCTCTCGTTCACCAAGGCAGATGATTCTCTCTAAATTATTGGATCGGCATCGAGTGGGCTCTGCGAGAGGAATGTTATTAAGTTCACGCAGTGTGTTGCTTTTCTCACCCCCGAGATCAGAGATCGAAACTGGAGGGCCAAACGTTCGACCGACTAAGCCCCAGCCAATGATGGTGAGTAGGTTCCCCTTATTGGCTGAATAGTCTGCATCACCGATAATTTCAATGGGTGTTTTGCTTGATGCGCTGTCCAACTTAATCAAAGCGATGTCATGTCCTTCAAGGTAGTTCATGGGGTCAAAGTCTGGATGAACAATCACCTCAGAGATTCCAATGTTTTCTTCAAATGCTTCGTCGACCGTTACGTCCCAATCATTAATCGCAACACCTTCTAAAATACTTTGAGTGTCATCAACACAGTGGGCGGCTGTGAGTACCCAGCGTTCATGAATCAAAGAGGCGCCGCAATTCGTCTTAGATATGTATTTGAACTTAAGGCGTGTCATAAAAGGGTATGTGTTTTTAGTGGCATCGACCCCACCGATGATCCTTGTTTGGATGTCATTTGCATGCGCTGTACTGAACATGAAAAGATTGATGAGTAACAGCATAAAGAGCGATTTGATCATGGTAACTTCCGGTTGTGTGAAAGGAATTTACAGCGTGTCCATACATAGACGTTTGTATACTATAAGCATAGTGTTATCTTGGGTTAGAAGCAATTGCTTGAACATGAGGACAACTGTGAATTACAGTAGGCAGTATAAGTTAAGGGTTCGATGTCGCGATGCCCGTTAGCAATAGACAGTATGAACTGGAACGGTTATGGGTTTCACGTGTTCACAAGCTCACATAATTTAATGGCGCATGTAAAAGGAGTGTTCTATGACTAAATGGATTTGGTTTGGTGTGATTATTCATGTACTGGCGAGTTTGACGGGTTGTAATCTCTTTGACAGCAAAGAGCGCAATGTCACACCCACGCTCGAGGGTTTGGATTCGGTGTTACGCAATTACATCGAACACGAAGGGATTGTATTGGATGCAGACGGCGAGCCTGTAGTGGACGACAACGGTGAGGCAATTCGTTTGTATCAAGGGGCGTCCTTGATGTTAACCGATAAAGACAAGGTGTTTTACCAAACGCAGATTGGCGATCATGACGATGGTCAGCTGTTTCATTTGGCGTCGACTGGCAAGATGTTGGTCGCGTCACAATTTCTTGCGATGCAAGACGATCCATCCATCGATTTTTCAACTGAAGATTTGATCGAAGATCACATTACCATTGAACAAGGACCGCTGCGCAACCGCGGAATGCGGATTGAACACGCCATCTCAAATACGGCAGGTATCCCGGGCTTGGTTGGTACAGAAACTGAAGACATTGTTGATACGGTGTTGTCGCTGCCATACTTGTGTCAGTATTTTTCAAGAGTTTCTTTTGTGGATTGTTCTCAAGTGATTTTTGAATCCGAGCTGGGTTTCAGTCAATTTATTTTGTCCGATCCAGGTTCAAAATATAACTACGGCGGTGCGCAATGGTATTTGGCCGGTGCAGCGGCAGAACAAGCGGGTGGGCAACCTTGGAATCGTTTGTTTCAACGCTATTTGGCGGAACCTTGTGGCTTGAGCAATATGGGCTTTGGCAACATGTACTTTGATTTGTTGTTGCTGCCATTTTTATATCGCAGTCCCACCAGTGTGGATAAGCTCGTGGGACAGCAAAGTCCTCTGATTGAAGGCGGTTTGGTCAGTGATATGGAGTCGTATGTGCGCTTTTTGCAATTGCATTTAAACGACGGGATGTGCAATGGCCGGCAAGTTATTTCACCAAACACCTTGGCGCGCATGTATGAGGATCGATACACCCCGATTAAAACAGCAAGAGACATTGAAAAAGAGCAAGAAAAGGAAGTGCCAAGTTACGGGTATGGTATGGGAATGCGGGTTTATTATAGTGATGCAGGCGATGCGTATTTGTTTACCAGCCCGGGTTTGTTTGGCGCGATTTCATGGATTGATACGCAACGCAATTATGCGGGTTTGGTGGTGCTAGAAAATTTGAACATCATTCAAGCAAATTCTGACGAGACGCGCGAAGCGTTTTATATGAACACACTGATCCCCATGATCGAGAAAATCGTAGATACTGGCATTCTGGAGCAGTAGCATTGGAAGTTGTTTGGCGTGTTTGTGTTGGTCGCTAGAGTAATCTCGTATCATTCACCTGATACAAGCACTTGAAAGCGGTGCACACATTACAGTACAGTAGAGGCGAGCGCTCAGGCTCATGAGGCTTAGAAAATAATAAGTTATCGGAACTAACAGTAAGTCATTTAACGAGGTTGTTATGAAGTTATTTAAAATCATTGGGTTATCATGCCTTATGGTGTTGTTATCGTCGTGTAAGCAAGCGGATTATGTGTCCTCAAACTGCGACGACGTTAAGTCACCTAAATTTAAGACCTTGGTGTTTACCAAAACATCAGGATTTGTTCATGCGTCA
>CANNZV010005320.1:23-28473 GCA_947561585.1 Caprella mutica
CATCCACTTGAAAAATAATAACACACAACTGGGCACGCGGCTAACATTTTGTTTTAATGAGTCGGCAGTCCAGTCCACTGCTCATCCATGCATATTCACAGACACCCAAGTTTATAGAATATAGTAGTGACAATTGCGACGGTTAGTGCACGTGACGTCATCACAGCAACACTCTAAAATTAAATTTATGGCAATTGAAGAATGTTTAATTATTAAAAAATGTTTACTCAATGCCAATATAAGAAAAGAGTAAAGGTGTATGAAGTTATTCAAGCTACTTAACCCTATTTTTCGATTAAGTCTGTATCCTTAAGGGGACCGACCCAGCTTTTGAAAAACTTTTTTATTATTGAAGCTACGGTTGTGAAACTTTGTACACATATATAAAATTGAATTCTACTGGGGGTGTTATTTTTTTAAATATTTTCGATTTGACGAATTTCGAACAAGTTACACTAGTTTCAATTATTTTGAACCAATTTCGAAAAAAGCCTATTTCTTCCAAAGTGTTGAAGTCAGGGTACAGCGGTTTTTTGCATTCGATGCTTCTGTAAATTGTCTCCAAAATAGCGCAACAGATTTATATATATTTTTTTATTTTCCGTTCCGAAATTTTTCCAAACAAAAATTTTTTCACGTATTGCAATTTTTTTTCCTATTTGGCACAAAATCCCCCCGGGCTCTCAAGTCCCGGTATTACGCCCTCAAGGGAGCGGGTATCATCAGGTGACACCTGACTCACTGTCGTGATGTTCAACACAAAAACACGATAAAGAACAAACAACCAAGACCTCTCCCCCGCTGTCTTGGGGGTAGGTAGCGTTAAAAATTTTTACACACACCTACCTTAGTGTTATAGGAATACATTAAGAAGAAAAAAAAATTTGGGTTTAAAGTACAAAATCGCTGGGTCGGTTCCCTTAATGACGTCACGATAACAAGTCACTCTATTGTTACTACTACGTATATAGCAGTGGACCGAAAAACAGACCTAATAATGCAGCAGAGAGACGTTGTTATATTTCCAGTACTATAACTTCCTTGCAACTGGGCAACTCCCCTAATCTTTATACTGTGTTAAGACAAATTTCTATCCTAATATCTTTTAATATTAAAAAAAAAACATCAAAACTATTTTCCGTTATTTTCTTACTATCTTTCAACATTTAATAACCTTATCACGCGCGTTCGCCATTATTCGTTTCTAGAACTGCCCTTGGTTTATTTAAACTTTTCATAATCACGAGACTCTGGGAGTCGCTGATTGGTTCAAGATTGCTGACGTCACGCACCATCCACTTGTAAAATAATAAATAACACACAATTCTGGTACTCCCCTATTCTTTATACTGTGGTGTTACTATTTTCCAAGTCCATGGTGCGTACGTCAGAAGCAATCAATCAGTCACATGATGATGATTGTGAAAAAGTGTAAACAAACCAAGGGGAGTTCTAGAAACAAACCATGGCGAACGCAGGTTATTAAATGTTACTTTAAATAGTACGCAAACGGCACAAAATAGTCCTAATGTTTTTGTTTACAATTTTTGGAGACATCATGACATGATTACAAAGATTGGATAGCAATTTGTTGTAATCAGCAACTTTCTAATATGGCTGAATCAATAACCATTATCGAAAATTGCTATGTCTGTGGAGACCATTTCTCAAGAATCAAGATGGCAATTCATCAAGATTTGACTCCATTCAAAACTAAGTTGAGATCTCTCCTCAACTAAAATTTTATTATGGTTGTTTTATTAGTTCTATTATTAGTAATTATCAAGGTTGTGACAATATGCGTTTAAAATCATTAGATCCTGAAAATATTATAGACTGACTGAATTATCCTAAAGGCAGACCCCGCTTTAAGTCAAAATTCGCACCTCACAATAACTTAAAAATTCAACTAAAAGCGGGGGAGACTCACACCAGTTAGCCGGTGAATTGCTCGTAAGTGGTAGAAGAGGAAGAGGCAACAAGATAGGGAGATTAAGGGAAATATAAAATAAACAAGTGGCACGAATAACCACCGAGGTCGTGCTAAACGACTGATTTGTAACGAAATATACCGATAAATCAATACGCTTCACAACCGTTCTGGAAATTTTTTGGTAATACTAAAAGCAGATAACATCATTCATTAACCATTGTAGAATGATAAGTAACATTAGTAATTTTGACATTTATTTATTAACATGAGATGAGCAGAAAATTTTGTTTCGGAACTTTCAGTCTTGAAGTATAAATTAAAACTTATCAGTTAGGTAGATCAGGGGGGGGGGGCCGCTTCACAATGGGGTACGGTCATGAGCCCCCCTGGTCACGAGCCCCCCTAGGTCATAAGCCCCTCCGGTCACGAGCCCCCCTCCATGTTTTTTTAATCCTTATTTACCTAGTTAAACAAATGAAGTACTACTTAGATAGAAATAACTGAGAGTTGCTAATGTAGCTTGTTGTATCCGCTAGATTGTTATACTGCACACTTCATGATTGTTTAATGACCTGGCAGGGGGGTTCGGGGGGCGGCACGCCCCCCGATATACATATATTTTATGTCTAATCAGTAATGAACTACAAAAGTGTCAATAAGGATTAAATAATATAGGTAAATAAGGATTTAAAAACAGGGGGGCTCGTGAAGTTGGGGGGGCTCTTGACCTACACCCCTTCACAACCGACCCCCCTGCTATTCCATTAAACAATCATGAGGTGTGCAGTACGGGCAAAGACAATATAAGATAGACGCTCAACTCCATGTTATAAAATACAGAGTATGTTTGCACTGACGTCAGCACTCTGACCCAACTTCTAGCCAATCAGCGTTAAGGTATACCTACAACTTAGTGTCGTCTAAGACAATATTCTCCCTATATTGGTTTATACTCGCTTGGTAATACCTAGTTGAGACTATTCTCCGAATAGAAGGTAGATTATATTAATAATACTAAATAGTTCTACATATGCGATCTTGTAAACTTAATCAATAATAAAGTAATTTGTTCTCTGATCCCTAATCAGTAGAGAATATTTATATTTCTAATGACTTCACACGTTAAGACTAAAGATTATCCTTCTGTGAATTTCAAGGGGGGGGGGGCGGGGGGTCGTACGTTTATTATTGTTTGGTGTGACGTATGCTACTGATCGCTTCTGATTGGTTGTTATTATTTTTGCATGTGCCCTATCAAGTTGAGCGTCTATCTTATATTGTCTTTGGTACGGGTGTAGGTCATAAGCCCCCCGGTCACGAGCCCCCCCTGTTTTTAAATCCTTATTTACCTATATTATTTAATCCTTATTGACACTTTTGTAGTTCATTACTGATTAGACATAAAATATATGTATATCCGGGGCGTGCCGCCCCCGAACCCCCCTGCCAGGTCATTAAACAATCATGAAGTGTGCAGTACAACAATCTAGCGGATACAACGAACTACATTAGCAGTCTCAGTTATTTCTATCTAAGTAGTTCTTCATTTGTTTAACTAGGTAAATAAGGATTAAAAAAACATGGAGGGGGGGCTCGTGACCGGGCTTATGACCTAGGGGGGGCTCATGACCGGGAAGCTCTTCACCGGGGGGGCTCTTGACCGTACCCCGTGCAGTACAGCAAACTAGCGGATACAATAAACTATAGAACGGTCATTTATGTTGAGATGCAAATTATCATTCAGAGACCGAAATTTCCGGCCACGACTCCACTCCTTGCACCGTAAGAGACCACCAAAAAATACTCAATTTTGCCACATGATACCCATTACCCATACATTAACTGAATAATTTTCGTAAATATATTGAATCTTTACATTCAAGATGAAAAATTATTCTGCTATAACATTGAGATATTTGAACTTTTGAGGTGCCACCTAAATGCATGCCAAGCCCAATGTCAATATAAGATAGACGCTCAACTCTATGTTATAAAATACAGAGTATGTTTGCACTGACGTCAGCACTCTGAACCAACTTCTAGCCAATCAGCGTTAAGGTATACCTACAACTTAGTGTCGTCTAAGACAATATTCTCCCTATATTGGTTTATACTCGCTTAGTATACCTAGTTATGACTATTCTCTGAATAGAAGGTAGATTATATTCTAAATACTAAATTGAACCTCATATGCGATCTTGTAAACTTGATTAATAATAAAGTAATTAGTTCTCTGATCCCTAATCAATATAGAATATTTATATTTTTAATTAACATGTTTAGACTAAAGATTATCCTGTGAATTTCAGGGGGGGGGGGGGGGGGGGGGTCGTACGTTTATTATTGTTTGGTGTGACGTACGCTACTGATCGCTTCTGATTGGTTGTTAATATTTTTGCATGTGTCCTATCAAGTTGAACGTCTATCTTATATTGTCTTTGCCAAGCTCCTCGTCACTTACTTTAGGATAATAGATTTATTGAAAAAAAAAAAAAAAAAAAAAAACATAGTACAAAGTTACATCTTGTTATAATTTTTCTTCAATTCAAGCCCTTTTATAGATCTAAATAGATCTTTTGGGCAATTAAATATTAAACAACAGAAAAAAGGAGAAAGAAAGAGAACAGAAGAAAGAAAAAAAACACAGAGCAGAGCATAGCATAGGTAAACATATTCATGCATTTTTAGAATTTTAACTTAACATTTTTAGGGTGACTGCATGTAATTACCAATAAAATAGTCCTTCAGTACAATTTTAATTTTTTTTAGAATTTTAACATTTTTTATATTTTCTGGAATTTTATTAAATTTATATGGTAGTGCATAAGATAGAGAACGCTGTGCAATGGACAGTCGTTGAAATTGGGGAATAAAGTAGGTAGTGCTATTTCTGGTATTATGGCCATGAATTGAAACAGTGAAAGTATCCTTTCTCTTATAAGCTAGAATTGAACATAGGTAATTATGAATATCATATATATTCAATACTGCCGTCCGGTGGAATAGAGGATCAGAGTGCTGGAGGTAGTCACTAAGAGTTATAATACGCACAGCTTTTTTTTGAACATTTAACAAGACACTATCAGGTACAAACAATGACATCCTATACAACACACCTATATTTTTAGATATCTTGATACAAACATTATTGATGTGGCTCTCAAATGATAAAGCATTATCTATAGTCACACCAAGATATTTAGTTACAGATTCAAATTTGACACAACTTTGAGATATATATAATTTATTGTTATGATTTGACATTTCTACGGTTAGAGAATATTAAAGCTATAGTTTTTTCAAGGTTAAGGGACAGTCTATTGCGTAGTAACCATATATTGATTTTTGACAGTTCCCTATTAGAATTATTTATTAAACTATTATAATCTGAATCTGAATGAATGAACACTGTGTCATCAGCGAATAAAATAGTTTTAAGGATATTAGTTGAGGAAGGTAAGTCATTGATGTATAATTTGAAATTTTATGAATGAATCATATATAATCATATATAATGAAACATTCTGAGGACACAGAATCACCGGGGCATAACCAAGAAAGGTTTTACTGGTAGCATGGAAGTAGTAGTAACTCGAAGATAGATGTTTAACATACTTTTTCAAGTTTTAATATAATTATATAAATAAATAATAAAATAGCTAATATAGTATTTTATAGTCATTGAAATGGAAAAAAAATCTAAATCATTAACCCTTTACCGGGCGAGTGATCATATATGATCACTTAAATTAGCACTAAAGAAAACGTCAAAGCACTCAGTGTATATTATTCACAAGTCAGACACACACATCAAACCAATCACAGTACTCTGGGCTATCACGTGATACCTCACAATTCGTTTTAATTGGCAAAGGGATCGAATGGGGTGGACTTGAATTTACTCTGTGTAACCGCACATTAAAATTGGTAGTGCAGAGTGTTTTTTTTCTTAAAACTTGATTTGTAGCAGCTCCGAAATGAAGGTGAGTGCTTCTCACCCTGTGGAATATCTTAATCATATCCTACACCACATATATTCAAAACTATACATATGTTGTTAGAGGTCCCAATCCCAAGCTGACAGGGTAATGTCTGTGCCCCCAAGCTCGGCTCCTTATATACTATAAGGAGTCCGAGCCCCTTTCTGAAAGAAAGGAGGGGGAGCAATAAAAACATGTTGGAACCTGAAGTGTTCCAACTGCCAGACACCTGTCATGCTTGGGACCCCTGTTATTAGGGTTCGCAAACCTTTATTTATGAACTCAATTCTTGAGAACTAATATTTTAAGCGAAAAAAAAAACAAAATAAGTTACATTTTTTAACTTAAGTATACTTATTCTATATAAACAAAACAGAGTGAACAAAGAACACTTTCTCACAGAACATGAAATAATATTTATATAAGTACAAAACCTTTGAGAAAAACTTATTCTAGTACACAATGGGGCGAGAAAATCTGTCCGCCGGGTTGGAGTATGTACACTAATACAGGACAGAAAAAGGTCCTGCACATCAACACATTCTTTTTGTAGCTAAACCTCCAACCCGGAGGTAGTTTCCCTTTAGAAAATAGATATATAACAGCCTGATTATCGGAAAAAATGACAGCTTCCGGAAACAAAACATGCGCCAGCCAGGCAGCGGCGAACTCTGCCTCCAGTATTGGTAAATCACACCGGAAGGTCAAAGCCCGCCTCCGACCCTGTGACCACATGCCAATGTAACCAGGAGTGGCATCAACGAAAACTAAATCTTTATTGATAGTGGTATAGAAGAGGGTTGGCTTAGTGTGGAAGAGGCTTTTGAACCGGTAAAGCTTATGAGGGTATCTAAAGCAAAGGTTTACCAAGGAAAGAGGAAGTTTTAATACAGACCTAGCAAAGTTTATAAGACCTGCAAGGCGCTGCTTGTATCTGAGAGAGCAATTCTTATTCTTGACTAGTTCAAACTCGTCATGTATACACTGGACGAAGGAAGGGCTGAGGGCCATAGTTAGATTGTCAAAGTCAATAGTTATTCCTAGGTAACTAATACGTCTTGCAGGGGTTAGAGAACATTTGCTTACATTAAATTCAAGAGAGGATGCAAATAATACTGTTTTTGCCTTTTCTAGGTCTTTCTCCTTACCTATTAATAATATGTCGTCTAAGTATATAAGAAATTTAATAGGAATGTCTCCCAACAAAGAACCCACCACCGCCCTCATTACTCTTTGCATAACATAGGGAGACGTGGTGAGTCCTTGTGGGAGACGGGTTAGACCAAAGTACCTTTTTCCACATTTTACAACGAATAATTTTGAGGCTTTCTCTGAGAGTTTGATATGGAAGAATCCATTTGTTAAATCTAGTTTTATCATTTTATTTTCTTTGTTACAGGCATTCGGAAAGGCGGAACCCACTGAAGGCAGGTGGAAAGGTGGTGCTTTAATCTTACCGGTAAGTGGAGACATATCTAATAATACACGAGGGTTTGAAGGGTCTGATTTTGGGACTGTGAAGAGAGAAAAAGTGGTGTGGGGTCTCTCATTAGGAGACCCCGGATATAACAAGTGATCATATATGGAAAACTGGCTCGATATAAGAAATATTATTATGATCACTTGGCTCGAATAGTGATAACATTTTTGTTTTGATATTTTTTAAATTTTATATAATAATAGTAGGAATGTTGAACAATATACCTGGTTAAATGCAAAACTATGATGAACGTAACATAGCATATTTATCGTATTGAACACTGCTCAAAAGATCAAGAAAATTTGTATATATAATCACACAGTATAGGGTTGAGTCATGAAAGATCCACTTTTACCCCAATCTCGTCATATAATTGATATAAAATCCACAATATCAATTTAACCAGTATCATTTAGTCGCATGAGGCGAGTAAAAGGATGGAGCACAAGCGAAATCTGTGTCAGGTGACTGCGGGAAGTAAGAGAGGATAATTTTCGGTGTGCTTTGAAGAGCGATAAAGGGGTCAGTTGTGCAAAGTGTGGCAGATTGCTGCAAAATAAAAACAACGGAAGTGCAGTGAGGAATGGAGAGCCAACAAAGCTTGCAATGGCCTGAAAATTTATCACAAGGATAAGGGGACCATCAAAAGGCACAATATGCCCATCCAAGGATGGCCCCTGTGCACAGCCAGCTGTGCGCTCGACGTTGGGTTAACAACGGAGCAAAGTGAATCTCTCTCCATCACTTCCCACTTGGAACCTAAGCACTCCAAACCTGACAAAGGAAGAACCTCCACCAGTCGTAGGAGCAAAGCCAGGATTTCTCTTAGTTGGTTGGTTGGAGTTGAAGTAAGAGTGCTATCAGAAAAGATAGCTAAGACTCTCATCTCAACTCCGAGGTCAAGTCATGGAGGCGCTTGACAGCTCAGTAAGCCAGCTCACCGAGTATCCCGTCAAGTCACCTTTGAATGTGTCAACAGTCAGGCTGCTGACAACATTTTCTGGCAGTCTGTTCCAAACATAACAGATCTTTACCAGCTTGAAGTTCTCTAGCTGAGCAGTGGTGAACCGTGGCGGAACCACCTTCCACCCGTGGTTGCGGGTGGGGTTCACACATAGCGAAAAGTAGTCTTCGGGATCAACTAGACTTATCCCTCGAAGGATCTTAAAAGTCTCAACGAGTTGACCCATCAAACGTCGCTGCTCAAGCGTGAAGAGGCCCAGGTCTTCTAACCGACGTGCGTATCCCTTGGATCGGATTTCAGGTACAAGTTTAGTCGCCCTCGCTTGCACCCGTTCCAACCGCTGGACATCTGCTCGCAACGTCGGTGACCAGAACTGGACCGCAAACTCCAAAAGAGGTCTTACAAGAGAGTTGTACAGGTTGAGGACTGTCTCTCTGTATCTGAATTGCCTCTTGATGTACCCTAGGATTTTGTTTGCTCTCTTCTCAGCTTCAAGGCACTGTCGAGAGAACTTGAGATCCCGGTGATCATAACTCCAAGATCCTTCTGTACATCAGTGGGTCCTATTTGGGCTCCAAGTAGCTTGTAGACAGGTTCAGCGTTCCTACGACCAGCATGAAGTACTTTACACTTGTCCACATTGAAGGGCATCTGCCACTTTTCCGACCATTCTCCGATCTTGAAAAGATCACGTTGGAGTTGTCCGATGGCCTCTGGACTTGCAGCGTTGATACCAATATTTGTGTCATCAGCAAACTTGGATACCCTACTGACGAGTCCTACGTCAAGGTCATTTATGTAAATAATAGAGAGCAGAGGACCAAGGACTGAGCCCTAGGGAACCCCTTTGGTTACGGAGCTCCACACAGAGGCCACGCCATTGACCACCACTCTTTGTCGTCTGTTATTTAGCCATGACCTGATCCATTGTAGAACTCTTACCACCCACACCAATAGCTGCTATTTTCGCCATTAACCTCTTGTGAGGTACCTTGTCAAATGCCTTCTTGAAATCAAGGTAGACGATGTCAACAGCTTTGGATTTGTCATGCTCCTGAAGAACGTAGTAGAAGAACTCTAGTAAAATTGTCAGGCATGACTTCCCGCGAAGAAAGCCATGCTGACTCTTTCCTATGAGCTGGTGTTCATCCAGGTGATCCACAATCCTATCCTTGATGATGGATTCTAGCAGCTTTCAAGGAACCGATGTTAAACTAATCGGCCTGTAGTTACTACTGCTAGTGGTCTCACCTGTCTTGAAGATTGGGGTCACATCCGTGATCCTCATGTCGTCGGCGACCTCACCTGACTCCAAAGAGACATTGAAGATCTGTTGCAGATGTGCCGCCAGACCATCCTTAATGTTCTTCATCACTGTCGGTAAGAATACATCAGGACCAGCTGCCTTGTTAAGGTCCAGCTTGCCAAGTTTGTCCACTACTTCCTCAACAGTACAAACAATCTCAGTCAGTGGCATTCGTCCCTCGTAGTGGAATACGGGGTCAGGGGTGCCAAGCGCATCCTCCCTGGTGAAGACACTGACGAAATAACTGTTGAGTTCGGCGACGATGTCGGCATCCAAAAATGCCAACATACATTGGGTTGTCCTGATTGGTCCGATGGAGCTTCTGGTGGGCTTTCTGCTATCAACGTAAGCGGAGAACTCCTCAGGGTTGCCCTTACAGGCCAATGCAACCCTGTGTTCCTCCGCTAATTTAGCTTGCCGCACCATTCATTTGACCAATCTCCGTTGGTCTGTGAGAAGTCTCTCAGTTTCCGGTGAAGAGCGAGTCTTGAATGAGACGTAGAGTAGTTTCCTTCTCTTTATCTCTGCCAAGCTCGTTATGGAACCATTTAGGACGAACCTTCATGGAACCACCTACCATTTTCCTAGGTATGCATCGGTCCTGAATCGAAATGTAGTTTGCCTTAAAGCCCCGCCACATCTGATCAGGTGAAGCTGGAAGTTGAGGACGTAATGCCTGCAGATCACGAGTGAAACTCTCGTAATCGGCTCTTCTTAGATTCAGCATATTTCTATGAGAGATCTTCTCTTGTTCCACTTTGACTCCCACTCTAAAATAAACGGCATTATGGTCACTGGTACCCAGACATTCACCAACCGAGACCTGAGAAACCAGATCTTCGTCGGTAGTGAATATGAGGTCCAGTGCATTTTCGCCTCTAGTGGGAGTTCTTACCATCTGGGAGAGGAAGTTGTCGTTCGAAAATTCGATCAACCTACCTCACTCTCCATCCGAGACTCTTGTGCTCCAATCCATTCTGCAGTTGGAATCTCCCAACACAATGGCCGTTTCATCCTGCAGAAGGTCAGTGAGAGCAGCGTAGAGATCTCGGTCGTGGTCTCTCGTCTGGTGGGGTGGTCTGTAGAGCAGGTAAAGGTGGAGTGTGACTTCCGCTCGGACCTCTATCCCTAGTAACTCATACGGTGAGTCGATGGGTATGAGGGCCGTGTCAATGTGACAGCGAACCATGGAAGTACTAGTAGAAGGAAGCGGTGTAACGGCTAACCAACAACGTATAAGCGGGACAGTAGTGGTAGTATGGTACATCTAGCCCCTGCCCCTGGCCGAGGGGGGCACGCGAGGGGGGCAAAATCGGGTGCGTAATTTAATTAGGTTACAATTTTGTTATCAGATAAGAAATTAGGTTGGATATTTGAAATAAATATTATTTTTGGTAGTATGGTACATCTAGCCCATACCCCCCGGGCGAGGGGGGCACGCGAGGGGGGGGGGGCAAAGGCGGGTGCGTAATTTAATTAGGCTACAATTTTGTTATCAGATAAGAAATTAGGTTGGATATTTGAAATAAATATTATTTTATTGAAATTATGTTAGGAGGGGGCACAGCCCCCTCCTCCCCAAAGACACGCGGGGGGGGGCACCGGGCGGTTGCGTAATTTAATTGGGTAACAGTTTTTTTATTAGATAAGAAATTAGAATGGGTATTTAAAATAAATATTATTTTTATTGAAATAAGTTGAAAGTATGTTAGGAGGGGGGCACAGCCCCCTTCTTCCCAAACAGTGTAACTAGGTTGCTGATTGTAACAGATAATCATTTGGGTCAGGTAAGTGCCTTTTCCAGTAGGGGCTCATTGAAATAACTCGAAGCTGTTTTTTTAAGTAGGTTCTCTTTTTTTTATCATATAGATTTCATTTGAGGTAGTTTCTACTAGGTTAATATTTATATCTGAATAAAAAATTGTTTCTTTATAGAAGGAATAATATCTTATGAACTACAATTGTAAATCCATGAGGAATGAGAGAAAGATGGGATTTAATACTCAAGATATATTTAAAATAATAATAATGATACATTTCTGAATACAATAATGATGAATATATATTAAATTAAAATAACTATTTTCATATTTAATAAACTATACATTAACTGTTTTACATTCAAGTTATTAATTTTTATTTTCAAAGAAAAATAATATACATTTAAAATACATTAACAAATGTGACATGATTTTAATAGCACACAAAATTATTTTTTTTTGGGTTTCTTGCTAAGCCATTCAATTAACTCTTCTATTTCGCATTCAAGAGCTCTTTTAACCCCTTGAGCACGCAGCACACTTTCCATCAAGGAGGACTTGCTTCTCTCTAATGCGATATCAACATCATCCTCTTCTTTTGGCACTACTCTAGTCTCGATAGTGTTCCTACCAATCTCCACCTCCTCATTTTCACTTTCCAAATCTAAAATTGGAATTGATTTTTTCCGTCTTGAGGGTTCACAAACACCTTTTTTACGTTTTATTGCAGGGGGGACATCACATTTTTTAATTCTCTTGTTAAGAGGGGTATTTCGATTCTTCTCATTTAACCTTTTAGGTTTTGCATTTAGGTTGGATATAGGGGTATCTATAATATCAGTTGTCGTTGTAATACTTTGTGTTCTACCATCTTGTGTTGCATGATGGTCACGAGGAAGTCTAATAATTGATACAGATGTACCTGGTGAAGAGGTGTGTAATGGCATAACACTATTAATGACAGGTATAGGAGTGCTAACACGGTTTGAAGTTTTTATGCTAACGCTCCGTTCGTAGACTCCGCTGGATGTAGAGGGTAACTCGGTGATGTTTCTAGTCATTGTTGACAAGGGTGGTGAACTTAACATGCTTTGAGAATCTGAAAAGAAACACATACCAAATTGAACACATAACAACAACAAACAACTTTTAAATAAAATCTATTACATTTTTTCAATTTGAAGTAACTTAAATATTCAATTATCAAGTCATTGAAAATCAAATCAATTTCCGTACATACCTGGATTTCTTTGGGTTAAAATTCCATAATCAGTTGGCACTGATCCTCTCTCCAATTCTTCTCTTAATGTAAACGGATGTAAGAGAGAAGCTCTATGCGCTTCATCAGGAGTCATACACATGAAGTGTTTTTGCGATTCTGAAATATATAGATATTAATACAAAATCTTTACATATATTATTGAATGATAAATTAAGAATAAAAAATATATGAAAAAAATATAATTGATTTAATATGAAATTATTTAATTCAACTACATAATCACAACTTACCAGAATGCACCCAGCTATTAGTATCTTTAAGATCATCAGCAGTAAATTCAGGCATTCCATCCACATATTCCGAAAGATCCGTAAAGTTTTCCTTTTCTTGTCCGGACATGATTGATGTTTTCTTTCTTGGGTAAGCACTGGGGTGGTGAGGATTACGAGATACAACACAATACTGTTAATAGGACATAGACACGTAGCTATATTTATACCACAGCTCTGTTGTCGTAAGGGGTGGTACAGTATGCCTACTTAGTATTAACTCTTTAGAGAATGAGCAATCTGATAAAGAAATATATGTAGGTCACCAAGTTTTTCGATTTCTACCTCTGGCAGATATTCAAAATAATTTGATAATATAACTATACGAAACTATCTATAGAAAAAGATCTACATGAAAAGATAAATCACCGAGTTAAATTTTGTGATATTTTGCATTTGAGATCTTTATTCATCTTAAAATATTTCCCATTTATTTTTAGAAGATGTAATTGAAACACCACCACCTTTCGTTAATTTTTTATTGAGAATATACTTCTCTTCTATAGGAACAATGTTAAGTAATTCTTCAACTCCATTATGTATTTTTGCACGAGACACCATTAAGGAATGCAAAAGGTTCTCGATGCGCAACGACTTTATGAATTTTTCGTGTTTCACAAACCCGTATTTTGATATTGTGATATGATCCAACAGATACATTAAAAGTGATTTTGCTTCATCCCTATATTTTTCAGGTAAAGTATTAGTTATCGATGTTATATCCATATCTGTCATAGCTTCATCAATTTGTACAGGTTCCTGTGATTTTTCCTCAAAATTATTTTTTTGTGACAATAATTTTATCTTGACTTCATCTGGTAAGTGACTGTCTTTAATTATATGTTTTTGGTTAGCTAATTCTTCGTTTTCTTCTTCAGCTATTTTTGATTCACATGATTTCTTCAAGTTTTCATAATCTTCAACCTTAACTAGATAAAAGAATTTCATTTTGTATAATTGGTAATAGTATATTCAATATGTGTAATCCTTTCAAACCTAACCAAAGTTTCCTTTTAACGTCGAATTTAACCGTTCTAGATGCTAATTTAAATAATATTTTCTTCACTCTAACCAGAATTAATTTAGCTCTCTTTGATAATTTTAAATTTCCTTTAACGATATTCAAACATATTTCACTCAGAAGTTTTAACTCTTTTATTTTAATTAATTTTAAATAATTGAAACGTTCTTTATTGTTCTTTCTCATCAACTTATCAACTAATACACTAACTCTTTCTATACCAATTGATTCACCCATTCAATATTTGAATCTGGATAATCCAAATACTTAACGAGAAATACCCTCTTTTTCCCCTTTTTTCTTGATTTCAGAATTTTTACTCTATATTTTCCTGAATTTTCCACAGCTATCAACTCCTGATTATAGAAACTTCCTTTTATTTCCTTGTTTTCCAAATCAACTAGGGAATATGTAAAAGGATGTGTTTTATTTATTTTAGCAACTTTAAAAATTTCCCTTGAATTTTTTATATGGGACTCTTTATCAAATTTTTTTTTCTCTAAAGAAACGCGTACATGTTCACCAACTCTGAACAATGATGTTAATGGATTAGATTTTAGAATGCGTTCTTTTTTATACATTTGTTTGAATAAATCAACAATTTTTTCCCAGTTAGTAATTAAATGAATATCTACAGGTGTCTTATAATGTAAACCTCTATGTTTTGTGAGATTGTAAGTTCGAACGATAATTGGTAATATATCAATATACCTTTCAGTGTTAAACTCTGTTATATATCGACTAATCTTCATTTTTAACGTCCTTATTACACGCTCACTATGTGATGCCTTGATCTCTCGATTGAAAATATGATATCCGCATACCTTTATTTTATTTAATAATTCAATTACTAACTTAGATTTGAATTCTACCCCTTCATCTGTAAGCATGTTTGAATATTTATAAATCGAATTTGAAAAAAAATGTTCGATTTTCGGTAAGACATCACCACTTTTCAATGATTTAACCATATACACAGTTAAATAACGACTGAAAATATCAATGAAAACTAACAAATATTTAAATCCATCATTGTCTTTTTGATAGTGTGTCATGTAAGCTGCGTCGACAGCAACAGTAATTCCTGGTCCTTTAACCACGAACATTCTTCTTTTGAACTTTTTTTTGGAAAAGAGTCTTTAGAGCTTAAATATTTAGCAGGGTTAACTACACCAGCCTGTTTCAATTTAGAAATTGACGCTAAGCCTGCAGAATTTGATAAATCTCTATAAATACTGTCAGGGCTTATATTTGAATACATTGTTCTAGATTTTCACCAAAAAGATCAGTTCGAATTAGTAATTTAGAATCACAATCCTTGGTGAAATCTATTAATAAATAGCGATATTTATCCTTCAAAACAATTAATTTATATAGCTTTAAAAACGCTTCTCTTTTTTCTTGTGCTAAAAAGGAAGCTGAAAAATATGTTATTTGTCTAATATCTCTCATTCGCAAAAGAATTATGTGTGTACAATTCAGCGAGATTATTCTAAATTCTTTACTAGGGAGAAAAATGTTTTGTGTTAAAAGTATAGCTGATACATTTTGATGTCTACCCCTAATATAAACCTGCGCTGCAAGCTTTAATTTCTTTGAATCGTATATTATGTCATCATAAATAACAAGAATTGGTGATTTTCCATCATGATCTAAAAAAACATTGAAATCATCATCTCGAACAATATCCACGAGCTCCAAATCTGAGCCAATGATAATTATCTTTTTAAATTTATGTTTGTAACGCTGAATTAGTTTTGAAGTAAAGTAGCTTTTACCACTTCCTGAGAATCCTGCAATAAGAATTCTTGCACAGGTATTAAATAAATCAACGTCACTGCCCAGTATCTTCTCCATTACTGGAGTATTCATATTCATCTCAACTATTTTATAGGGTAATGATACAATAATAAAATAGATTCCAAAATATTTATTTATTATAAACTTAATATTATACATGTATATATTATCAATTAGCCTCTTCATTCTTCTTGTTTTCTCCTGATTCTTTATTACTCGCAGGAAAATGTTCTGCAGCAACAGCAGTTGTAATGACAGGCATATCTTCAATTTTAACCACTCTTGTGTCTATTAGGACTAACTTCTTGTGTATGCCACCTTGTACTGTATAGATGTCTTGATAAACCTTCTCGAATTTAAGTCTGTTATTCCTTTCGTTTCTTGCCATTTTCTCCTGAAGTCTATTAAATTTATGATTAAACTCTGCTTCAATGTCTTGAATATCACGTTGAACAATTGCAAAGCTTGCACTTTTTTCAATCATCTTTTTCATGTGAGCAACATCAACGCTAAGTCTTTCATCAATTTCACGTAAGTTTGCATGAAAATTATCAAGCTTGGATATTGCTAACTCATCTCGAACCTGATCAACACCGTTTCTTATGGTTGCAGGTATCTCATCTCGAACCTGATCAACACCGTTTCTTATGGTTACAGATATCTCATCCCTAACCTGATCAACACCATTCTTTATTTGAAAAAAAGCATTATTTAACCTTTCTTCCATTTTATCATCTTTCTGAAGTAATTTATATTCTTCACTCTTTTCAATTGTATCAGCAAGCTTCTTAAGTAACCTAATCCCCCGTAATAGAAAAGATCCCATATCTTCTCCAAAACATTCATCATCTTCAACTTCATTTGTATTAGTTTTCATTGTGTACTTCTTCCAGTGTCGATTGAGATACTGAAAGAATATAATTGAAGCAGATCTATTTATTGCATGTGTGTGAACATGTACAAACATGAAGACATCCACGATTATACATCATCGAGGGGCAAAAATTTAATTCACATCTCTGGATACCAATCTTGGAAAGAATTCTTTCAACGATTCTATCATTCTTTTTATAGTTATATGAAAAATGAGATAATATTCTTTTCATACTATATTTTTTTGTTAGGTAGAAGGCGAAATAAATGCAATATACACCACATAATAATGAATCATTCGATTGAAGCTGATGATTCACAACACTTTTTGCGTTATACGCATTGTAATATTTCAAAATGTTTCCTCCGTATATATTAGGGTGTTTTGAAAAACTGTCTAAAAAATTAACTTTATTGTCATCAGTGATATGAAACATTAACCAATGCCCCATAAAACCAGAGTCTGAAACACTGTTAACAATGTAGAACCCTCTTTTTCTCAACCGAAAATTGTTATTTGTGAAAACACCCTGAAAATCACCTCCAATTTCCAAAAATATTTTTTCCAATTGTTTACCATTCATATCAGATTATTTGTTGTAACTGTTCTGCGGTAATCAATCTGAATAACACCATTTATTATACCAACAACAAATATAACCATGTTCTCTGTAAGGTTCACAGATGTTTGTGCACTCAATCGCAAATTTCCCCTCTTTTCAAGGTTGAGGACATCATTTGTATCACATGCTCGTAGATCGAAAGCGAATAGAGTTCTGCCCTTTTTGTAATTCGAGTATGTCAACAAATGATCTTTCCCCATTAAATTTTCAAGGGTATGATTGAAGAACCTAGCTGCTTGTGAAGGTAATGAGCCTGTGATTGAACTGTTAATGTTTCCGTTGATCTCCAATGTCAAAGAGTTTATATTGCAATGTTCTAGATATCCAGAATTTTTCTTGTAATTCCCGTTCAATGCATCTTGAGAAGTCAGAAAAACAATGACTTGTTGAGGTATGATACCATTAAATATATTATCTAATACTATACTACCACTACCTTGAGGAATAATACTATTCTTAATGATAGGGCGATTATAAATATATTCAATATAACTATTCTCTACTGTTAGATTTTGGGATAAACTTAATAGAGCGCTAGGATGGGGGATCAACTTTTTCATCCATAGTTTTGCTGTGGTAATTTTATATTTAAAACTTTGATCAGTATCAGTACCAAGAACAACAGCATGAGAACTTAAATCAAATCTAATCCGCATAGTAACTCCATTTAATAAATAAAATCCTGAATCAGCCATTTCAATATTGAGGGGGACGATAGTATGAATTCCTGAAACACAATCATTTTGCATGCTTTGTTCATCACTTTTAACAGAAGTAGCAGTGAAATGTGCTGGATTGTAAGTATGAGGAATATCATTCTCGATTGCTTTATAATACATATTTCTTCCATGTCCACTCATTTCATCTTTTCCTAAACTCAAATAGTGTTTTATTACTGTCCATATACCAAAGAAAGCATTTGATTCACATTGAACGCTGTTCAGGAAAATAGAACTTTTTGCTAATAACCGATGTGCGAAACCATCGACTAAACAGACATTAGTTTGAGCATCAACAGCACTGCCATCTTGTTTTGTTATTGAAATTTTTAACTCCAGTGATAAAGTATCCAAGTCAATAAATTCCTGATCACTCCCATTAATAATAAATTCAATATAATTATCTGTTATTGATTCACTATTTACATTCACATTAGAGGGAAGAACATCCCTCTCATATCTGCTAGAAATACCAGCCTCCAATTTATAAGTTCTCTTGTCTGTAGGGAATGCATTTGATATTGCATTATGGTAGCGTTTTGTAGGAACTGTTGCAGACATGTCTTAATCAGGGTCTGTCTGTAGAGACACTATACTTGAATCAAAAGATATAGCTATTATATATTCACAACATGAACTTTTTTGTGTTGAAAATGTCTTTCTTTGTTACACATTTTTTTCGAATATTCTTCTTCACATTTTTCTTTGCAACAGTTTTTTTCTTTTTTGCACCACCTCTCGCTTTTTCTGCAACACGTCTCCCTATATTAACTCCAGATTCTATACCTCGCTCTTTAAACACACGTTTAACACTTCTTCCTTGACTTATATCATCTGCTACATTTTTTGCAAAATTTCCTACTTCCGGAAGAATTATACTCTTAATAAATGGGAGTGCATACCTTGCAAATCTACCAACAAAAGATAATAATGAACCACCACGGTTGTGATAAACTCCAATATCAGCTAAATTCCCTCCTCTTTTAGAAAAAAGGGTATCAAAATCCTGCAGTGATGGATGTACATATATCACCCTCATGATTGTGGTGTGATAAATGAAGAAATTATTAGCTTCCAGCAGTTTATATAATATCATTATTTGAGTTTAAAATGCAAAACGCATAATACCCCTACATCATCATCAAACTGAATATCATATCCATTTTGATCTGTAATTCTTATTGAAATGTCTTCTATTAATTGCAACCTAACTTGTTTATAGTGCAGCATCGGCACAATCTTCCCCCTCGTAATATCAGTTGGAATTATATCAAGAATATTTATGGTTTTCCCTCCTAGGTGAGATGGATGAACAATATCTGTATATATAAAAAAACATTCGACTTTTCTAGGTATCTTTACTGGATTTATAATAAGAGGAAATGATGATTCTGAACTACCCACACCCAAAAAATTAGCCATTTGGGGTGATATATCCCAAAAAATTTGAGATTTTTCTCCAATAATAGTATGAGATAGTTTTCCTATCGTTATATAACAATCGTTTGTTTTGTATCTGAAAACTGGTTTTTGTGTTCTCTTGCAAATCTTTTTAGCAATTAGGAATGAAACAAAATCGTTATTTAGTTGCTGTATCGCTTTAAATACAGATTCACCTGAAATATTTACACTACATAAATATTTGAATGTTAAGACTTTAGAAACTAATCCATCATCATTGAAAGTTTTAATATGAATATTTATAAAGAAATCAGGATCAAATTTTTTTATACAATGATAGTTCGGAGCAAACGATATATTAGATAACGCAACAACATATTCATCAGACAAAAATAAATTTGGAGTTATTTTATTTGTGAACTTTGATGCAATATTATTTCTGTAGATGATTTTATTTTCTTTACTGGAGAGATATACGAGAAAGTCATCTTTTGACATCTTGAAGATTAATACTGAAGAATTTTTCATGATCATGGGGGTTTTATTAAACAAAATAGTACAACAATCACAAATTTATTTACATTTTTATACATTTATTTTTATCCCAAAGTCATCTTTTGACATCTCGAGATTTCATGAACATGGTAGGTGTTTTATTGAAACTGATAGAACAACTATTACAAAATTTAATAACATTGTTTCAAACATTTTATTTTATCCCAAATAGTATCCTTCCTGGTTTACTTCTTCCTGCTGTTAAGTCGAGTGTGTGAGTGATAGGAAGATGAAGTTGATGAGTAACTTTACGTTTCTTTCTAGGTGGTGTAGGGTTACAATAATCGTTAACAGGAATATCAGGGTGACCGAAAGCGATTGATTTAGTGTTATTTTTCCAATATCTTTTAGTATCTATTTTGCTTAATGCTCTTTTTGTATTTATTACAGTGAATAGCTTATAATTCTGTTTTCTAATATTCACGCATTCAACATATTTAATTTTACTTTGTGTGCTTTTGTGTATATCCAAATATATTTTATGTTTCAATTCTTTTTGTTTACATCTATTAATACCTTTTATGGCTTGTTTTGTCGTGTTATCAGATGTTAGAATAGAATAACATTTTGGTTGCAAAAAGACTACCTCTGCAACATGTGAACAAGTTATTTCAGATTTCAACTTCCCTAGTTGTGATTTATATTTATTTGAATGTAATTTGTGATTAGTTGGATAATTACTCAAATCTAAATGTTTATTCAACGGATAAACCTTAAAATGGTCAGAGATTAAAAACGATTTGGAGCTTATAAAATAGGAATCTGTGTCTGTATACATTAAACTAAGTTTATCTCCAAATGTTTTTTTGAGAACATTATAATAAAAATTGTACAAGTAGAATTTACTATGTTCTAGAATGTACCAACCTATGTAAATAGGTGTAATCATTTTGATGTCATCTGAAAAAATTTTTATCATTGCACTCTGTTCTGCAATAGGAATGACTTCTTTAAGCAAAGGGTTTTGAACATGTCTTTGAAACATTTCTTTTGAGGCGATTAATTTAGTTTCAATTTGATTCTTGCGAGCATTAAATAACAATTTTCCGAATACTGAATTATTCATTAACTTCCATATCGCTCTTTCATATGGATTCATTGAGTTTTTTCTAAGATTGATATTTTTGTTAATGAAATCACGTAAACATGAATCCTGTTTGAATTCTATAATTCTATGCACTTTAGTAATTTTTATTCCTAAATTTAAATAAAGTTTTAATAATTTAATAGATATGAGAAAATCCTTTTGTGGAAAATGTGTACCTGTGAGTTTTTTTGTGATATAAGACTCTGCTAAATTGAGATTCTCCAATATATCCTTGGTGAAAGGTGACATGTGATTAAGATGTGGTTTAAACTGGTTTAACCCTAGTGGTAGTTCATCTGTAGCTCTTTTTACATGATCAGGAATTTCAAAATCTATCAGTAAACTGTAAGTGTGTTCTCCCTCTAAATTAACTGATGAAATATCAAATTGATCTATTTCACTCTGTGTGAGTTCGCGTAAGCCCCCTGTAGGTAGTTTATCATGCATCACTGTTGCATACAAGCTATTAAAATCAAGAAATAAACCCTCTGATAATTCCACATCTGGATCGTAATTCGGTAGTGAGGGATTGTTAAATTTCTTATAACCTTCATTTACCACAGTGAAACCGCCTCTTATGTTCGTTTCAAATATTGTTAAATCTTCAATGTTATAGAGTAAGTCTAATTTACTCTTAGAGTTATAAAGAGCTGCGCTAATAGCTAATGAGGGTAGAGTGATGAACTGAGCAGCATCTAACTGATGTTCGCTATATACAATATTTCTAAATTTAAGGAATACTTCAGCAAGAAGAAAAACATCACACTGAAGGTACAAGTTCATGTAATCTTCAATGGATTTGCAGTTTGCCTCCTTGAATAGGGTTTGTGCAAATTTGTAATCATCATCAGAAATATTCGAGTCTTTAAGTCGACTCTTAAAACTACTATGATCTGGTAAGCTGGTTTCCTGAAGTTTTGATTTACAATCAATATATTCGTAGGGGTAAATGCCCTTACGAAGACATGCTTTTATAGTATTCAATGAATACCCCTTTTTTAATAACTGTGAGTTAAATAGATTAAATTTATGGGATGAAGCTTTTAAATCTTCTGTGAGTCCCTCTAAACTTTTTTGAAGGAAACTAATACTATCTATAAAACGAAGTTTAACTTTATTTTTATATTCCACAGAAATTTGAATGGTATTTTGTCCTGCTTTACTGATAATGTGTGTTTTGTAAGCTTTATTAGATAACCCCTGGAGAATAAATGACGAATCGTATTTAGCAAAGTTATGTGAGATCACAGCTAAATCATATCTTTTTTGGGAGATGCGTGTATTGCATGTGACACAGAGTGTGGCTATATAGTTACCTTTCAAGACCTTTTTACCAACCTTAATAACCTCAGTATCCCACCCGTGGTGTCGATGTTTCTCTTTATATTTTTTAAATTTAATGTCACAAATAGCACATACTTTAGCATCTATGTGTGTTTTCCAGTCATCGGAAGTCATTTCTATTGAGGTGATCCATGTTTTTTGGTGGTTTTGTTTTAAATTTATGTAATCATTACCGATGCTGTCTATTAGTCTACCTGCATCGCTTGTGGTTTCAATTCCTGATGCTACAACTGAATCATCAGCTGAATCCACAATGACATATGCATACGAGCACAGAATGTGTTCGTGTAATGTATTAACCTTATCTGATTGTTTTAATAGTGCTTCACAATCGAAAAATGCTATGAATTTAGCTTTTTCGGTGGCTGCAAATGAAGTAAACTTGAATTTCTTATCTTTTTCAGGTAGTATTACGTTTTGTATGTAAGCAAAGTTTCTGCATGTATGTTCATGCTTGATAAGATCACCTTTTACTAGGTTTAAACAGAAAGTGCAATATTTATTTGAAGGTAACGATTTATTTTTTTTTCGTGAAAGATGAATAAATTTTTGAATGTTTGTTATCAAAATTATGTGTTCATTTTCCTTTATTGTACAAAGATAGATGGTTGGTAATCCTATATCATTTGCACTTTTACGTATAACATTAATACTTAAAATTTCATTTTGTTCCTTTAGTTGATATATCATTATATTATGATTGGTGGCTTTTTCAATTTTATCAAAGTGTTCAAGTGTGACTGGATCACCGTTTTTAACTGGAAATGTAAAATATTTCCCTATATGTTTTTCATAGTGTTTCTTATTTGATCTACTCTTTTTTGTTGATGGCATTGTCCCATCTTGCAACATAAAGAATGCTATGAGGGACAACTGCACACAATCAATATCAGTTTCAATGTTTAATAGTGATCGAGAACCTGGTAATTTTTCAGGTGTTGGTGAATGTTTACCATAACGTTTAGTGACTCTATCTGTTGAAAATATTGTAATTGTTGCAGAGTGTATATTTTTTAGTGTCCATCCACTTCCCACTGTTTTAGAATTTGCAATATTGTTAGTTAATTTAATTGCCCAATGTTCAACCATGTCTATGTGTATCTCACATTTAGGAGTAATTGTGTGATGTTCAGTCAGTTGTGTATCCCCAGTTTCAAGCAATCGTTCCAGATTCGATGTAAAGTTGATCTGAATTCTATTATGAAAATTTACTTGATAACCTATATGATCTAATATTGAAAAAATATCCCTAGTTAAATATGTTGTTAAATTTTCTACTAAAAGAAATGGAGGAGTAAATTCAATGGTAGATCTTATAACGTGATTCTCAAATGAGGAAACTGTGTTTAGTATTCTGTGTGAAAGGATAGGTGTTGGGGGTGGGGGAGATATAGGGTTAGTAACAGTTTGCTCCTCCTCATCCTCCTCTTCCTCCTCCTCATCCTCCTCTTCCTCCTCCTCATCCTCCTCATCCTCCTCCTCATCCTCCTCACCATTACCACCAGCACCTTGTAATGGACTCTCCCTTTTCATATTGTGTATCTGCTCATCCTGAGTATCGAATGATTCGGAGTCTGAAGTAGTTTGATCTACGGGAAGTTAGTGGAGTGAATTAAATTAATAACTAACGTGATGAAATTAATTATGAGTTGACATATCTATGGATTCATAATTACCTTCATCTGTGGTTGTGGATTCATCCAACTGATTTCTCCCTGTGACTCTCGCTTCTTCAGGTGATTGTTGATCTGTAACAGATTATTTTTAGAAACAAATATGAAATAATGTATTCAAAATAAATATGTTACTAGTATAACCATAGAATCATAATTACCATTGTTTGCAAGTGAATGAACATGATGACCTATCAAGTTTTGCAGATTCATAATATCCAGATCTTGATTTTGATCTCTTCCTGCCATTATTATTTTTACAAGATTATCTGTAACATCTTCTGTTTCTTCAAGTGGTTGGAGATCTAGAGAAAAGTGTAGATGGAAATCAAATAGTGTTTTACAAAGTATAATTAACTCTGAAATTATTATTACAGAAATTTCTAAAAGAGAACCATTTCTTGTTGAATATATTATATTATTAATATATATAAATATATAAGGTAAATAACAACAATTATATACATTTTCTTATACGATCGTAAATGTGGAAAGTATGTAATGTTATTTGTTATCATAGTGCAATGAGAAAACTTTGAAATAATTTTGATGATATATATATATATGAAAAAATATATAAAATAAAATATAAAATAATATAAATAAATATTATAAATGTATACACTCGCACATATCTAATCTCTCTCTCTCTCTCTCTCTCTCTTTCGAAATGATATTAATTAATTAAAATATCTAAACATACCGTTTTCTTGCTCCAGCATTTCTTCATCCATGTTGTCGTGTAATGTATAATGTGATTCAGCAGTAGTAGATGGTGTATTATCAGTTCTGAATTTCCGTTTCTTGTTGAATCTAACTTCTTCTATAGAACTATCTGATGATGTCCACATCTCGTCACTTTGATCTGAAATTCTATTATTGTTAATACAGAAAATCGGTAATTACATGAATTTCACATAAATAGCACGCACACATATACACACCTTCCATGGTGTCCTATACTCTTTCGAAAAGAAACTGAATGGTAGGCCTTTGGCTTTGGGTGATATACACTCACAAGAACATGCTTTATTTTATTACTCTACCCCCCACCCCTTCCCTACCCTTCTCACCTCATCCATCCTAGAGCAGTTCTGCGTTACCAAGATACAATGTGCATTTGACCTACTTACACTTCTCAAGTATACCCCATCCCCCATTTACCCACCTTTTCTAGGGTATATCACCCTCCTGTGTGATTAGCAAGCTGTTAGTACAAGAACATCCGCTTCAACATGATGACTACATCTCAGCTTTATAATATTGGCGACATTGAAATTTCTTATGAAAGTTCATTTGATCGTATTAAATTCAAATACTGTGATAGATGGATCCCTTTTAGTGTACACAGCTTCTTGATATTCTTGCAAACATTGAGTTTCAAGTTTCTTGAAACAAATGATGAGATGTCAATTACAATAAGACAGCATCCCTCTTCTATTGATCTATTTCGTATCAATGGGAACTACGTTATCATGTTCAACTCTGTATCGACTCCATTAAGAATGGTTTTACCTGCAACTTCTGCACGGATGTTGACTATTCCTGCTCTATTGGAAAAAGTGAAAGACTTACAAAAAGGAGTAGCTCTCCAAACCCCTTGTGACTACCAGAGGACACCCGAAAGAACATATTTTTAACATAGTACATACGATTATTCAATTAACTAATCCTAATATCATTAATAAATAAATTTACTAGATTTATATCAAGATACAATTAGTGAAAGAATATTTTTTTATTTTTTTGACAACACCATGCTATTAAAATCATGTCACATTTGTTAATGTATTTTAAATGTATATTATTTTTCTTTGAAAATAAAAATTAATAACTTGAATGTAAAACAGTTAATGTATAGTTTATTAAATATGAAAATAGTTATTTTAATTTAATATATATTCATCATTATTGTATTCAGAAATGTATCATTATTATTATTTTAAATATATCTTGAGTATTAAATCCCATCTTTCTCTCATTCCTCATGGATTTACAATTGTAGTTCATAAGATATTATTCCTTCTATAAAGAAACAATTTTTTATTCAGATATAAATATTAACCTAGTAGAAACTACCTCAAATGAAATCTATATGATAAAAAAAAGAGAACCTACTTAAAAAAACAGCTTCGAGTTATTTCAATGAGCCCCTACTGGAAAAGGCACTTACCTGACCCAAATGATTATCTGTTACAATCAGCAACCTAGTTACACTGTTTGGGAAGAAGGGGGCTGTGCCCCCCTCCTAACATACTTTCAACTTATTTCAATAAAAATAATATTTATTTTAAATACCCATTCTAATTTCTTATCTAATAAAAAAACTGTTACCCAATTAAATTACGCAACCGCCCGGTGCCCCCCCCCCCCCGCGTGTCTTTGGGGAGGAGGGGGCTGTGCCCCCTCCTAACATAATTTCAATAAAATAATATTTATTTCAAATATCCAACCTAATTTCTTATCTGATAACAAAATTGTAGCCTAATTAAATTACGCACCCGCCTTTGCCCCCCCCCCTCGCGTGCCCCCCTCGCCCGGGGGGTATGGGCTAGATGTACCATACTACCAAAAATAATATTTATTTCAAATATCCAACCTAATTTCTTATCTGATAACAAAATTGTAACCTAATTAAATTACGCACCCGATTTTGCCCCCCTCGCGTGCCCCCCTCGGCCAGGGGCAGGGGCTAGATGTACCATACTACCACTACTCGGGACCATCGTGTTAACACCTTGTTGTTAGCAATTAGTCGAGTGAGCTTCCTTGTCTCTCTTCGCTTCAGTCAAAACAGCTTCTTTGGCGTCTTGTTGTTGTTCCGCTGTGTCGTGTGGTGACGTCACAGCACACATATGACGTCACCCTAGCGACAGACTGACAGTTCAGGGAGCATTCGCACACGGCGGGACGTTTGAGAAACGAGGAAGAGTGCACGCATCTAGTACGTGCTCCACCAAACGCTTATTCAAGTCATTAACATTGCATCTGTTGCTTAAATATTCATTAATTAATCTTCTTTCATCAGTTAAATGTCCAAAAATGAGAAAATTATTGAGCAAAATGATCAGATACCTTAAGTATTTTGAAGAATAATGTGTAAGTTAACATCAGCTGTTGTGCTAACGAGAACCGTTACTCAACTTACTCAGTCAGGTCTGGGATAGACACATAAGCGTGCACTCACCCTCGTGTCTAAAACATCACTAAGAAGATAACACGATTGTCACGGCTCGGAACGGCTAGGTTAGCCGCCTGCAGCGAACATAGATCATCACTCCTCCACCTGCTCTGTTGCTACGATCCCTGTGGAACATCTTTTACCTGGGCAGGTGATACTCTCCCTCAAAATCTCGTCTCTCAGTGTCCAGCCAGGTCTCAGTGATGCAGATGACGTCGAGACATTCAACAGCCACCATACATTTAAACTTCTGCAGCTTATTCCTGATAGACAGAGTATTGAAGAGAATCATTCGGAGGTCCCTCACCGACCTCATAGTCCTAGCCCGTTTCCCTGCTTTTCATCGGCGCAGCCTTCTTAACCTGAGCGGTCGTCAGAGTCATCAGGGTCTGGGGTGGGGTCAGGGTGATGGGGTGTAGGTCATAAGCCCCCCCGGTTAAGAGCTCCCCCGGTCATGAGCCCCCCTATGTCATAAGCCCCCCCCCCCGGTCACGAGCCCCCCTGTTTTTAAATCCTTATTTACCTATATTATTTAATCCTTATTAACACTTTTGTAGTTCATAACTGATTAGACATAAAATATATGTATATCGGGGGGCCTGCCGCCCCCCGAACCCCTGCCAGGTCATTAAACAATCATGCAGTGTGCAGTACAACAAACTAGCGGATACAACCAGGCGGCTAACCAAGCCGTTCAAAGCGGTTACGATCGTGTTAGCTTCTTAGTGTAGATCAGTGTAGATTTAGAAACGAGGGAGAGTACACGTGTGTGCGTCTCTCTCAGACCTGATTGAGTAACGGTTCATGTTAACATGTTAGTGTTATTTCAGTCACGAGGTAGAGCGGACGTACCTTGCGCATGCTCCGCCTAACGTTTCTTTAAGTCATTAACATTGCATCTGTTGCTTAAATATTCATCAATCAATCTTCTTTACATCAATTAAATGCCATAAGATAAATAATTATTAAGTAAAATGATCAAATACCTAAAGTATTTTGCTGAGTAGTGTGCGAGTACACATCAGCTGTTTACTAGGGTAAATTACGAATTATCGGTCAGTACTACATTTTCAGTCATGTAAGTTAACACAATATTAAAAGTATTATTATTACAGAGTTCTATGCACTACTTCTGCAAAACCAGGTTGGTTGTTTTTACTCAACCAATCCTAGTGAAATAATTATTTTTATATTGTGTC
>CANNZV010005321.1:0-28460 GCA_947561585.1 Caprella mutica
GTCTCAAGCTCGGCATGGAAGAACGGCAACCAGTGTTCAACGCCCGCGTGTTTGCGCCCGGCGCTGACAGCTTCGTACAATGGATCATCGGTGCCAGCCGCGCCAAACTCGATCCGGTAATTCTGCCGGAACCGCGTGATGGCCCTGTCATCAAGGATCACCTCGGACACCGGCGCCAGTTCCACCACATCCAGTTTCTCGGTGGTCCGCTGCGTCGCCGGATCAAACCGCCGCGCACCGTCCAGAATGTCACCAAAGAAATCCAACCGCACCGGTCCACCATCGCCGGGCGGAAAAATGTCGATAATCCCGCCACGAATGGCGTAGTCACCGGGTTCCATCACCGTAGGCGCCTGAGAAAAGCCCATGCGCACCAGAAACCCGCGCAAAGCGCCTTCGTCCACACGCTCCCCGACATGCGCGGCAAACGCCGCTTCTCGCAAGACCGACCGCGCAGGCACACGTTGCGTCACACCGGCCAAAGTGGTCAGCAGAACAAACCGCGCAGGCATGCCATGGGCCAACCCCGCCAAGGTTGCCATGCGCGCGGCCGAAATATCGGCATTGGGCGACACACGATCATACGGCAAACAGTCCCACGCCGGGAACACCACCACGGGCAAATCGGGCGCAAAGAACGCCAACGCGTCGCGCATCGCCGCCAATCGCTTGTCATCGCGGGCCACATGCACAACCGGCCCACCGGCCTTTTCAACCTCGCGCAACACCAATTGCGCGTCAAAGCCTTCGGGGGCGCCCCCCATAATGATCCGGTTCTGTGTCATACCGCTCACATGGCCTGCCACCCAGCAGAGGTCAACGCCAACTTCATGCTTCTCTGGTTCAAAATACCGCGGGGTTTGGGGCAGAGCCCCAACAGAGGGGCGCCTTTGGTTCAAGCCCAATGGTGACGGACAACGTCCCCAAGAGTGAGAGCGCGCCGCAGGCGCTCAATCAAGGAACGTCGTGACTAAACACGCCCCAGAGCCAACACCGCGTTCAGCCCGCCAAAGGCAAAGGCATTGGACAACACCACATCGACCTGCGCCTCGCGTGCCACGTTGGGCACAACATCCAGCGCGCATTCTGGGTCCGGTTCTTCGTAGCCAATTGTTGGGGCGATCACCCCATCGCGTAACGCCATGATACAGGCCAGTAATTCCACAGCCCCGGTCCCTCCGATCAGATGCCCATGCATGGACTTGGTCGAGGACATCATCAGCGCATCCGCGTGCTGGCCAAACACATCTGACACTGCCGCGCATTCCGTCTTGTCATTGGCGGCGGTACCGGTGCCATGGGCGTTGATATAGCCCACCCGGTCCTTGGCCACCTTCGCATCGCTCAACGCGCCGGAAATCGCCCGCGCCGCGCCCTGCTTGGACGGCATCACAATGTCCGATGCGTCCGACGTCATGGCAAAGCCCAGCACTTCGGCAAGTATCTCGGCCCCTCTTGCACGCGCATGATCATAGTCTTCAAACACAAAGACCCCGGCGCCTTCGCCCTGAACCATGCCGTTGCGCGTTGCTGAAAACGGGCGGCAGGCGTCCTTGGACATCACCCGTAACCCTTCCCAAGCCTTTACCCCACCAAAGCACAACATGCTTTCCGACCCGCCGGTGATCATCACGTCACACATGCCCGTTCGGATCATCTGAAACGCTTGCCCCATGGCATGGTTCGACGATGCGCAAGCGGTGGCCACGGTAAAGCTTGGCCCCATCAGGTTGAATTCCATGCTGACATGGCTGGTGGCGGCATTGTTCATCAGCTTGGGCACCACAAACGGATGCACTCGGTTTTTGCCTTCTTCGTAAACTGCGCGGTAATTTTCGTCCTGCGTGGTCAGCCCGCCGCCCGACGTGCCCAACACCACGCCCGACCGCATCGCCAAGGCTTCGGAAAAGTTTAACCCCGACTGCGCCACAGCTTCGCGTGTGGCCAGCATGGCAAATTGCGTAAAGCGATCGTACAAAGACAATTGCTGGCGGTTGAACTGCGTATCCGGCTCATAGCCTTTGACCTGCCCACCGATGCGGATGGACAACCGCTCAACATCGCGGAATTCCAGTTCAGAAATCCCGCACCGGCCTTCGCGCATTGCCTCAAGCGTTGCAGGCACATCCCTTCCCAGCGCGTTGATCGTGCCCGCGCCAGTGATGACAACCCGTTTCACGACACCTTCTCGGCGATCAGTCTGTTGATCCCGTCAATGATCGTAGACACCGACGAGATGTCAAAATCGCCTTCTGACGGATCGTTGGCATTGAACGGGATCGAAATGTCAAAGGCCTCTTCGATCGCAAAGATCGACTCGACCAGCCCAAGGCTGTCGATCCCAAGCTCTTGGGGCGTGCTGTCCAGCGTGACGTCCGAGCGGTCCAGCATGGCCTGCTCGGCGATGATGTCGATCACCTTCTGAGTGACGTCCATTGATCCTGTCCTGTCTGCGCAATTGTTGCCGATGATTTAGTCACTAGAGGTCAGTTTGGAAACCGCTTTCTTAAGCTCTGCGACGTCGCGGAACAGGCGTGGCAATCGGCGCAGGCCCTTGTAGCTTTCTACATGGCTGTCCATTTTCATCGCCGGATAGCCCAGCATGACACGTCCTGCGGGTACATTGGACAAAACCACCGACGCACCGCCCAGAATGGCGCGGTCGCCGACGATCAAGTTGTCGGACACACCCGACTGGCCACCCAGAACCACCCCTTGACCGATCCGTGTTGATCCGGCGATCCCGACCTGCGCACAAATCAGACTGTCATCACCGATCACCACATTGTGGCCCACCTGTACAAGATTGTCGAACTTGCAGCCATTACCAACCTGCGTGTCGCGCACCGTGCCCCGGTCGATACAGCTGTTGGCGCCCAGTTCCACGTCATTGCCAATGGTCACACTGCCCAGCGAGTGGATGCGCGCCCAGCTTTGCGCGGTGTCCGTGCCTTCGTTGCCCAAGGACGCCCGCGCCTTTTCCACGCCGGACGGTTCGGGTGTAACAAAGGAAAACCCATCCGCGCCCACCACAGCGCCCGGATGCGCAATGAACCGTGCGCCAATACTAACGCGGGCACCGATCCTGACACCCGAATGCAGCAAAGCCCCTTCGCCCAAGCGCGCCTGCCAGCCGATATGCACCTGCGGCCCAATCACCGATCCGGCTCCGATGTCTGCTTCTGGCCCGATCACCGACATGGCGCCGACGCTAACCCCATCGCCCAGCCGCGCGGACGGATCAACAAAGGCCGTTGGGTGGATACCAGATGAATACCCCGCACCGGCATCCATCATTGCCGACAGACCGGACATGGCAAACCTTGGACGCGGCGCCAAAAGCGCGGCTTTCAGACCAAGGTCCTGCCAATCCGCGCCGTCCCACAGCATCGCCGCCCGCGCCTTGCCCTGAGCCAACGTCTGCGCAAACTCGGGTTTCATGGCCAACGCCAACTGGTCAACCGATGCCGAGGCAGGTTCGGCCACGCCGTTCACCCGTAAAGACGTGTCACCTTCGGCCCTGACCCCCAAGGATTGGGCGATTTCGGCGATTGTGTAGGACATCGTTCCCTCCAGCGGCTCTTGTTCGATTGCTTAGCGCCTTTTGCACCGGATGCAAACGGCTGGCCAAAACGCAAACGGCCGCCCAAAGGCGACCGTTGCTGCAAGATGTGGCGTTGTCAGCTGTTGCCAAGCCGCAGCTTTACGCCAGCCGCCTCAAGCGCGCGCCAGATCTGTGAATCGCGGTTGTACACATCGTTGCGGTAATTCATCCCACCCTTGGCCTGAGTGAACGCCGTACGATAAATCAGGTGAACCGGCACCGGCTGGTCAAGGTTCACGCGCGTTTCAGAGCCAGATTTCAGGATACGCTGGAAATAGTTGACCGGATCATCTTGTTGCACGGCCAGCAGCGCATAGGCAAAATCATGCGGGTCATCCAGACGAATGCACCCATGGCTGAAGGTCCGCACCTCGCGCGCAAACAAATGCTGCGACGGGGTGTCGTGCAAATAGATGTTGTACTTGTTCGGGAACATGAATTTCACCGACCCCAGAGCGTTCCGAGGCCCTGGCGGCTGACGCATCGAATACGGGAAACTGCGCCCCGAATACTGCGAAAACCCGTTGCGCCCAACCACGCGACCCCGGCTGTCGATAATCTGCAAATGGCCAACAGCGCCCGGGTTGTTGCGCAACAACGGCAGGTATTCATTCACAATGATCGAGCGCGGCACGTACCACGACGGGTTGATCACCATGTGATCCATGACATCCGAAAACTCGGGCGTGCGGCGGTCAAGATCCTGATGACCGATAACCGAACGGGTTTCATAGGTCAGTTTGTCATCGTCAATGATCTGAGCGTGGAAATCCACAAGGTTGACCAACACGTGCCGCTTGCCCCGCCCTTCGGGCAGGTTCAGCCAGCGTTCGCGCTCCATCGCGACAATGATCGATTTCAAACGCTGTTCTGGCGACACATTGATCGCGGCCAACGTGCCACCGCCGGCAATGCCGTCCGGGTTCAGGCCATGATCGTCCTGAAACTGCTGAACGGCCGCCTGCATGCGGCCATCATAGCTGCCCGACAAGGAAGGTTTGAGATAGCCCATGGCAACCAAACGATCACGCAGCGCAACAACCGCCCGACCTTTGGCGCCCGGCTCCAATTTGCCACCTGGAACGGTTGGCCCCCAACCACCGTGGGCAATGCGATTCTCGATCATCAGCTTTGCCCGCATCAGTCGGGCGTATTCCTGCGTGCGCGGGAACAGATCGCGCATCACGACACGGGGTTCTTCGTTGACCAACCGCGCAAGAAGATCACCGGGATCGCGCCGGGGCAATTCACGTTTGATATCCGACACAACGCGGCCCGGATCCAAAAGCCCCGATTGCACGTCATGGGCAAATCGCAGGTACGCACCCGTCAGCGCCATTTCCAGAACACCACGATCGCGTCCGGTCTGCGCATTTGCCATTTGCGCCATCAACGTAGGCACATCGTACCGAGCTACTGGCAATCCATGATCATCCGCCGCCCCCAGCGCTTCGATCAGGGCCATGCGTCTGGCCTTGTCGGCGTCAGATGGCCCCGTCCAGATCGGTTCGAAATCGCGGGACCGGTAAAATTCAGCGACCGAGTCGTCTTGGCCGATACCTTCTGCGACCGCTTGTTTGTAGGCTGTCACCTTGAAGGAAAACCCGTCTTGCGCACTCGCGGCGCCGCCCGACCATGCGAAAACCACACTTGCGCAAAGTGCCGCGCGGAGACCGGACAAAACACGTCCCTGCGTCAAATTGATCATCATAAAACCCTCGGTCGCGCGATTCATTTTGTGAATTCCATTGATAAACAAAGGCCTGACACTGTCCAGTCACGTTTGCGCCAAGCCGTTAACGAAGGTTGAGCCATGGCCCGGCTGCAGCACATCGGCGCAAATTCGTCACAATTCAGGAACGATTGAGCAGGAAATTGCCAGTTTCCCCTTGATACTTCGAATGCGATCAAAAAGCGGGTTCATTGCGCAGACGATTCGTGGCATAGAGTCCCCGACATCTGGGGAAGACGGCAGGTGCCGCACAACGTTGCGGCCACGAAACAGGTAACAGCGACCACGGGACAGGCGCATCATATGACTGATACGACTTCTAGCCGCATCTCGCGGCGCGGACTTCTTGGGGCTTTCGCAGCGACAACACTTGTCGCCGCGCCCACGTATTCCAATGCCGCTGGGTTCCTGAAGGGGGCCGGTGATGTTCGGCGCATTCAGATGTACTCTGGCCGCACCGGCGAACGCATCAACATGATCTACTGGATCGAAGGCCACTACATTGCCGACGCGATCAAAGAGGTCAATTATTTCATGCGCGACTGGCGCACCAACGACGTGAAAAAGATCGACACGCGTACGATCGACATCATGGCGGCGGCGCATAACCTGATGGACGTGAACGAACCCTACATGTTGATTTCCGGCTATCGCAGCCCGAAGACCAACGCGATGCTGCGGTCGAGATCGTCTGGCGTTGCGAAAAACTCGCGCCACTTGCGTGGTCAGGCCGCAGATTTGCGCCTGTCGTCCCGCTCGGTCAGCCAAATTGCACGCGCTGCATCGTCCTGTTCGGGTGGCGGCGTCGGACGCTATTCCAAATCTGACTTCGTTCATATGGATTGCGGCCCTGTCCGCACCTGGGGTCGCTGACCCTATAGAAATTCACCAGTCTCATGCTAGGCGCTCCAATCGGGGCGCCTTTTGCTTTTCGCGACATTTGAAAGGATCTGCCAGTCTGGGATTCCCGACCCCATTGGCCCAAAACGCGCCGAAGCGCCGCGCAGGCGCGCCATAAACCATCAACATAAATGTGAGGAAAAGTGGCGCGGTTGACGGGGCTCGAACCCGCGACCCCCGGCGTGACAGGCCGGTACTCTAACCAACTGAGCTACAACCGCGCTTTTCGCGAAGCCGATAACTGGTGCAGTGATGGCGCGGTTGACGGGGCTCGAACCCGCGACCCCCGGCGTGACAGGCCGGTACTCTAACCAACTGAGCTACAACCGCCCACTGCGTCCCAGCCTCTCGGCCATGGCGTGTGACGGCTTTTATGGTGGTGCCCGCGCCCCGTCAAGCGCATTTCCAACAGTTTTTCACGCAAATATCAGCCAACACCAAACCAACCGTGTCACATGCGCCACGCACAAAGATTAAGCACCTGAAAGAAAGGTGAAAACCGTTGCCTTTCAAGCATGTACGCGGCTTGCATGTTCAGTGTCTGCCCTGACCGTCCGTTTTCTGCCCAAGGATGGCCCATAATGCCTGATTTTTCCCGCCGGACTTTCCTGTCCGCCAGTGCCGCTGCCATGGCGCTTGTTCAACCAAGCCGCGCCGAGGCCAAACCCATCATCGCGTTGCCTGACGATGTCGCGCAACGCGATGCGGCAACGGTGATGGCCATACGCACCCCGTCACCCGTTGTCGGTATGACATTTGATGACGGTCCACATCCCAAACTGACGCCGATTCTGCTGGACCTGCTTAAGGCGCGCGGCCTACGGGCCACGTTTTACCTGATCGGCAACCGGGTTGTGACATGGCCCGACATTGTACGCCGCATTGCGGATGAAGGGCACGAGATTGGCAATCACACGTGGTCACATCCAAATCTGGCGAAAATGTCCAACAGCGCGGTGCTGAGTCAGGTTGACCGGACCACCGATGCGATTTTCAACCTCACAGGTCGCCCGCCAGTGACATTTCGCCCACCGTATGGGTCGTTCACACGACGCCAGCGCCTAATGTTGTACGAAGCACGCAACCTTCCCACGATCCTGTGGTCGGTCGATCCGCAGGATTGGCGCCGCCCCGGTGCCATCGTGGTTTCCAAGCGGATCATCAACGGATCACGTCCGGGGTCCATTATCCTAAGCCACGACATCCAAAGCGGCACCATTAAGGCGATGCCAAAGACCTTTGACCAACTGACAGGCAAAGGCCTGAGGTTTGTAACGATTTCGCAAATGATGGGCTGGCCGCTCTGGCAATCCCGGCAATTCAGACGAGTAACAAACAAAGGTTGACCAAAGGCGCACCGCCCTTGCCTGAACCTGCCGTGGTTTGATAGGCCGAATGTCCACACACAAAGGACGCGTCCTATGACCATATCTGATTCCGATGAATCCCAGCCTCTTCGTTTTGGATGGGAAGAATGGGTCGCCCTTCCTGACCTTGGTCTGCCTGCACTGAAGGCCAAGGTTGATACTGGCGCACGCACATCAGCGCTGCATGCATCGGAAATCGAAACATTTGGGCCTGTCGACAAACCCCGTGTGCGCTTTACCATCAGCCCGGTGCCTGACCGACCTGACCTTGTGATCCCGTGTTCCGCCCAGATTGTCGATCGGCGCACTGTCACCTCGTCGAACGGCGAATCCGAAAGCAGGTATGTCATCGCCAGCGCGTTGCGTGTGGGTGACGAAAGCTGGCCCATTGAAATCACGCTGACTGACCGGTCGACCATGGCGTCACGCATGTTGTTGGGGCGCGAAGCGCTGCACGATGGCATCAGCATCGTTGCAACCGAACGGTTTCAGCAACCGCAACTGACATATGACGTCTATTCAACTGCCAAGGTCAGGCACGCAGCGCCAAACCGCGCCCTACGCCTTGCCGTCCTAAGCCGCGAAAACAACTATTCGACGCGGCGGATCGTTGAAGCTGGCGAAGCAAACGGCCACACGGTGGAAGTGATCGACACAACCCGCTGCTATATGGCAATCAACGCCATGGCCCCCGAGGTACATTATGACGGCAAACGCCTGCCGCGCTATGACGCCGTGATCCCGCGCATAGGCGCATCGGTCACAGCCTACGGCACCGCTGTTATCCGCCAGTTCGAAACCATCGGAACGTTCTGCGTCAACGGATCCGAAGGGATCACCGCCAGCCGTGACAAACTGCATGCCCATCAGTTGATGGCGCGGCACAAGATTGGCATGCCCAACACTGCCTTTGCCGCATCGCCCAAGGATACCGACAGCCTGATGCGCTTGGTCGGCACCACCCCATTGATCGTCAAGCTTCTGGAATCAACCCAAGGAAAAGGGGTTGTTCTGGCTGAAACCAAAAAGGCGGCTCAGTCTGTGATCGACGCCTTTCGTGGGCTCAAGGCCAACTTTCTGGTGCAGGATTTCGTCAAAGAAGCGGCTGGCGAAGACATCCGGTGCTTTGTTGTTGGCAACAAAGTTGTTGCCTCGATGAAGCGCACCGGCGCCGAAGGCGATTTTCGGTCCAACCTGCATCGCGGCGGCAGCGCCACGTCGGTTCGAATTTCCCGTGAAGAGCGCGAAACTGCGTTGCGTGCTGCCAAAGCCTTTCGGCTTGATTGCGCCGGTGTAGATTTGCTGCGGGCCTCAAGTGGCCCAAAGGTCCTTGAGGTCAATTCAAGCCCCGGACTTGAGGGTATCGAAAAGGCCACGGGTAAGGACATTGCGGATATTTTGATCCGCCATATCGAAGAACGCGTGCGCCCTGCCCCGATCCGCAAACGGCGCGGCAACGCGTCATCGTGAACCTTGCGTCGGCCCCCTTTACCAAATGGCCGACTAATCCTATATATTCGCTCAGGTATGAACTGAAAGGACAGGTCATGAACGAAGCCAGCCCCCAGCTTGAAGGTGCGCCGCTGATTGCGCCATCCAGCACAGACCATCCGTTGTACGACACGGTGGTCGAGGCATGCCGTTCCGTCTATGACCCGGAAATCCCGGTCAACATATACGATCTGGGCCTTGTCTACACGATTGACATCAATGACCAAGGCGAAGTGCGCGTGATCATGACGCTGACGGCGCCAGGTTGTCCTGTGGCAGGTGAAATGCCCGGCTGGTTGGCCGAAGCCATCGAACCTTTGCCCGGTGTCAAACATGTTGATGTTGAACTGACGTGGGAACCCCCGTGGGGCATGGACATGATGTCTGACGAAGCGCGATTGGAATTGGGGTTCATGTAATCCCGGTTGGCCCTTGAGAAAGCTGATTGTCAGGCTTAGCTTTAGGTCCAACGCAAAGGAGCAATCCAAATGTTCGGCATTCCCGGCAAATCCCCGATCACTCTGACGGCGCCCGCCATCGCGCAAATCCGCAAGCTGATGGAACGCGACGGCCGCTATGGCCTGAAGATTGGTGTCAAAAAAGGCGGATGCGCTGGCATGGAATATACCATGGAGTATGTCGATGCAGCGGATAAAAACGACGAGGTTGTCGAACAGGACGGCGCGCGGGTGATGATTGCCCCCATGGCGCAGATGTTTCTGTTCGGAACCGAAATCGACTACGAAGTGTCGCTGCTTGAATCATCGTTCAAATTCCGCAACCCCAACGTCGAAGATGCCTGCGGCTGCGGAGAATCGATCAAGTTCAAGGATCTTGATGAACTGAGCGCCGCTCAGCAAAAAGTCTGATGGGACTGTCCCCCGAAGAAATCGAATTTGCCACCGATCTTTTTTCCGGCTTGGGCCAGATTACGACGCGGCGGATGATGGGTGGGTTGTGCCTGTACCATCAAGGAACGATCTTTGCGATCGTGCATTCGGACATGGGCATCATGATCAAGGGCGCAGGCGCATTCATAGATCACCTGCGCGATTTGGGCTGCACGCAGTGGACCTATACCCGCAAGGATGGAAAATCAGCGGCAATGCCCTACTGGACCTTACCGCCCGAGGCTCAAGACGATCCCGAGCAAGCCGCGGCGCTGGCCCGCGCCGCGCTTGAACACCTTTAGGACGCTGCTTTTTCTTCCACGGTTTCAGCCAAAGATTCGGCGCGTGCGGCGATTTCAGCCAGCGCATCAGTGACATCTACCGGAATAACAGGCACTTCGATGCGTTCTGGTTCGGGCGGTGGCGCATCGCGCAATTCACGCAGTTCCGATTGCAAAGACCCGATACGGTCCTCGGCCTCGCGCAGGCGTTCTTCCAAACCTCCCGTTTTGTCGGCCAGCATCAGCCCCGCCATCAACAGCATGCGCGCTTCGGGCATCCGTCCGATCTGCCCAACCAAAACGCGCGCCTCGGCATCCAGCAGACCGGCTGCGGCGCGCAGAAACTGTTCTTCACCTTCCTGACAGGCCACTTCAAAGGGGCGGTCACCGATCTGGATATCAACCTCGATCTGGCTCATTGTACGTTCCCTTCTTCGACATCTGCGTCTCCGGCGGCGGCGGCCAATAGAGGTGTCAGACGATCCAGCACGACGCGGGTTTCAGCCGCTTCGCTGGCGCGTACCGCGCGGATACTTTCCAGTTCGGCCAGCATCGCCTTGTTGATCAGGTGCGGTTCCCCCACTCCTTGGGCATTGGCCTGACGCAAAGCTTCATTTGAAACTTTTAACTGGTCATTGGCCTGTCGCAACCGCTGCAACTCACCATCCAGATGCGCAAGGCTTTCACGCTGCGCTGCAAGTTGTTCCTTGAGGCCAGCCGTGTCGCCACCTCCCTCTTCCAAACGGGCATGAAGAACGCGAATGCGTTCCTCCATTTGCGCGTTGGCCAGCTTTTCTTCTTCCAGCGCTTCGCGAAGCCTTTCAACTTCGGCACTGTCTTCAACTGGCGCAGGTTGGACGGCCACGTCTGCCTCGAACGCACTGTCAAAGGACGCCGCTTGGGGCTCAGACATGGATTCGCTGCCTGTACCCGGCTCCCATCCGTCGACGCCGCGAGCGATCCGGTCCAAAGCCCGGGTGATCCGGTCCTGCAAGTCGTTGATCTGGGTCATCCTGCTCCCCTTATGTGTTGGGCCGCCCGTGATTGGGCACCAATGGCTTGTTGCGAATCACCGCAGCCCCGCTTCACATAAGTTTATCAATTGCCCGGAAAAAATGCTCGTTATAAGTTCCAATGACTTACGGCGCGCGGGTCACGCAATTTCCAGCGGTAGCGCCATCATTCTTGTCTTCCTGACGCTTGATATTCGCCGCAACGCTGGTATTGACCGGGAAAACCTGAGCTGCCGGAAGGAATAGACGCAGTGGATATCCAAGAGCTCCGCAAAAAGAACCCCGATCACTGGATGCGTGCAACCGCCATCCGCGCACTGGCGCTGGACGCCGTGTCTGCCGCAAACTCGGGCCACTCGGGCATGCCTATCGGTATGGCTGACGTGGCCACGGTGCTGTTCGGCAACCATCTGAAATACGATGCCAAGCGCCCCGACTGGCACGACCGCGACCGGTTTATCCTGTCGGCGGGCCACGGCTCGATGCTGATCTATTCCTTGCTGTATCTTGCAGGTGATCCGGAAATCACGCTGGATGAGGTCAAGAATTTCCGCCAGTGGGGCGCACGTACGGCGGGCCACCCGGAAAACTTCCACGCGCAGGCGATTGAAACCACCACCGGCCCGCTGGGTCAGGGCATTTCCAATTCGGTTGGCTTTGCCATGGCCGAAGAAGGTCTGCGCGCCCGTTTCGGCCGCAAGGTCGTGGATCACTATACCTATGTCATCGCCGGTGACGGCTGCCTTATGGAAGGTGTCAGTCATGAAGCCATCGGTCTGGCCGGGCGTTATGGGCTGGGCCGTCTGATCGTGTTCTGGGACAACAACGACATCACGATCGACGGCAAGGTGTCTCTGTCGGACCGCACCGACCAGATCAAGCGTTTCCGCGCCTCGGGCTGGCACGTGCAGGAAATCGACGGCCACGATCCTGAAGCGATTGACGCGGCCATTGTGGCGGCAAAGAAGACCAAGGCGCCCTCGATGATTGCCTGCAAGACGCATATCGCACTGGGTCACGCAGCACAGGACACATCCAAAGGCCACGGCGCTTTGACCAACGCCGAGCAAAACACCGCTGCCAAGGACGTCTGGGGATGGACCACCGGCCCATTCGAAGTGCCTGCCGACGTAAAGTCGTGGTGGGAAGCTGCGGGCAGCCGTGGCGCCGAGGCGCGTGGCGAATGGGAAGAACGCTTTGCCGCGCTGTCCGACAACCGTCAGGCCGAATTCAACCGCGTTATGGCAGGTGATGCGCCCAAGAAACTGGGCGGAACGATCCGCGCTCTGAAACGGCAATACATTGAAACCCTGCCCAAGGTTGCAACCCGCAAAGCGTCGGAAATGGCGCTAGAAGTGATCAACCCTGTGATGCCGGAAACCGTTGGCGGATCGGCTGACCTGACCGGGTCCAACAACACCAAGACCGGCGACATGGGCGTCTTTGACACCGACAACCGCAAGGGTCGCTATGTCTATTGGGGCATCCGTGAACACGGCATGGCCGCTGCAATGAACGGCATGGCGCTGCACGGCGGCGTGCGCCCCTATGGCGGCACATTCATGGCGTTCACCGACTATGCGCGCCCTGCAATGCGTCTGGCCGCGTTGATGCAGATCCCGACCGTTTTCGTGATGACCCACGATTCAATCGGTCTGGGCGAAGACGGCCCAACCCACCAACCGGTGGAACATCTGGCCATTTCGCGCGCGACGCCCAACACTCTGGTGTTCCGCCCGGCGGATGCGACCGAAACCGCCGAAGCGTGGGAAATTGCCCTGACGCAGAAGGACACGCCATCGGTGCTGTCGTTGACCCGTCAGAACGTTCCTGCCGTGCGCACCGAATATAAGCAGAAGAACCTTGTGCAACAGGGTGCCTATGTTCTGGCCGAAGCCGAAGGCAAACGTCAGGCCATCCTGATCGCCACAGGATCCGAAGTTGGGATTGCAATGGAGGCGCGCGATCTGCTGCAGGCCGAAGGTATCGGCACACGCGTTGTGTCAATGCCCTGTATGGAACTGTTTGCCGCGCAGGACGAAGCCTATCGCAAACGCGTCCTGCCTGCTGGCCCGGTGCGGGTGGGCGTCGAGGCCGCTGTGCGTCAAGGCTGGGATCGTTGGTTGCTGGGTGAACGTGGCCGCGAAGCCAAGGCCGGTTTTGTTGGCATGTCGAGCTTTGGCGCGTCAGCCCCCGCAGAGGTCCTGTACGAGAAATTCGGCATCACCGCCGAAAACGTTGCCAAGACCGTCCGCGAGTTGATCGCGTAACCTGCTGTTACAAAGCGGGGCCGCGTCCCGCGGCACATGTTTCGCAAACCGGGTTTTCCCGGTTTGCCGAGGGCGCCTCTGGAAACAGAGGCGCCCCTTTTTGTATAGATTGGTGTGGTTAAGGGGCTCTGCCCCTTTTTGCCTTTGGCAAATTCACCCCGAGGGATTTTAAAACCAGAGAAACCCTTAGTGGGCTTGTGCCTTGCCATTGGTGACAGATGCCCAAACGGGCGCGATAATCTTGGTTCCGATCGGGATCAAGATCAATCCGATGATAAACCCGATCACGAAATCCATTGCTGCAATTGCTGCCCAGTTGGCAAAGCCCACACCACCAGTCCAGCCTTTGGCCAGCCCTTTGATCGTGTCTTCGGGCATGTGCCAGCCCATTTGATGCAAGCTGTGAATGATAATTGAGCCACCGACCCAAAGCATCGCAGCGGTGCCGATGAACGTCAGCGCTTTCAGGAACCACGGCATGAATTTGACGATCCCACGGCCAAGCGCGCGCGTGCCGCCCAGCCTGCCTTTTTGGCTGAGCCAAATACCAAGGTCGTCCATTTTGACGATGATTGCGACGACGCCATAGACTGCGATTGTCACAAAAATGCCGACCACCGCCAGAACCACGCCCTTGAAGACAATGGTGGCGTCCGCGTCTATGGTCGACAAGCTAAGGACCATGATTTCCGCGGACAGGATGAAATCAGTCTTGATCGCCCCTTTGACTTTTTGTTCCTCAAGATGCGCCGGATCGCCGATATCGTGGCTTCCGTCAGGGCCTCCGGAATGGTCGTCGTGTTTTGTCAGGACATGCACGATCTTTTCGGCCCCTTCGAAACACAAATAGCTGCCCCCAAGGATCAACAAAGGTGGGATCATCCACGGCGCGAACACTGACAAAAGCAGCGCTGCGGGCAGCAAGAAAACCAATTTGTTCACGAAAGACCCGCGCGCAATGCGCCAGATGATCGGCAATTCCCGTGATGCGTCAAATCCCGTCACATATTTCGGTGTCACTGCGGCATCGTCGATCAGAACGCCTGCGGCCTTGGTGCTGGCCTTTGCCGTCGCGGCTGAAATATCGTCCACCGATGCCGCAGCAATCTTGGCGATACCAGCCACATCGTCGAGAAGTGCGAGAAGTCCGCTCATCGTGCCATTCCTTTCCGAATCCGCGCCTGACCCTATAACGGCCAAACAGAAAGGCAAGTTGGGAAAGCCCAGCTGCCGTTCCCCGTGTTACCGCAAACCTGCACCCAAGGTTAGCGCTGACAGTGGCTTGCTCGCGCATTTAACGCTAACATATTCACAATAAACAGTATTTTTCTTTGCGCCTGCAGCATGCGTATCGTATAGGAAACGCAACCTCAGTATCGGGAGATGCCACAATGACCGTCACAGTCGGGATCAACGGATTTGGCCGAATTGGCCGGTGCACATTGGCACACATTGCGGAATCTGCCCGCAACGATGTGCAGGTCGTCAAGATCAACGCACCCGGACCACTGGAAACACACGCCCATCTCCTGCGGTATGACAGCGTTCACGGCCGTTTTCCGGGCGATGTGCGCGTCACTGACAACACCATGGATCTGGGACGCGGGCCAATCGACGTTATGTCATCTTATGAACTGGACGCGCTAGATTGGGGCGGCTGTGACGTTGTCTTGGAATGCACTGGCCAATTCAACGATGGAACCAAGGCGTCGGTACACATGGATCGCGGTGCCAAATCGGTCTTGATCTCTGCACCTGCCAAGAACGTGCAGAAAACAATTGTCTACGGCGTCAACCACCGCGATTTGGTGTCCGGTGATACGATGATTTCCAACGGATCGTGCACCACCAACTGCCTTGCGCCGCTAGCCAAGGTGTTGGACGAAGCGTTTGGCATCGAATCCGGGATCATGACCACGATCCACAGCTACACCGGCGACCAACCGACAATGGACCGCCGTCACAAGGATTTGTACCGCGCCCGTGCTGCAGCTATGGCGATGATCCCGACTTCAACCGGTGCCGCCAAGGCGTTGGGCGAAGTCCTGCCAAACCTGAAAGGCAAGCTGGATGGCTCTGCCGTGCGTGTTCCAACGCCGAATGTGTCTGCCGTTGATCTGACGTTTTATGCGTCAAAAGAAGTCACCGTGGCGGATGTCAACGAAGTGGTCGCAGAGGCTGCCGCAGGTCGCATGGGGTCGGTTCTGGCCTACGACCCGGAGCCCAAAGTGTCGATCGACTTTAACCACACCACACAAAGCTCAATTTTTGCGCCCGATCAAACCAAAGTGACCGGCGGTCGTTTGGTGCGGGTTTTGGCGTGGTACGACAACGAATGGGGTTTTTCGGCCCGCATGGCAGATGTGGCCGCTGCGATGGGGCGCCTGCTGCACTAAGTGGCGATAGCCTGCTATTCATCAAAGCCCAGACGCTTTGCGTCTGGGCTTTTGTTGTTTTGACACGTCTGTATTCACTAAAAAAGGCGCCCGAACTGGCGCCTTTTTCTATCCAACATGGCTGCGCACCAAGCGTCAGTCTTCGGTCACATCCGCATCATCGTCGCCTTCGGGCATCTCAAAATCCAGCCCATGCGCGGCGCGAATTTTATCTTCGATTTCCAAAGATATGCGGGTGTTTTCCTTGAGATAGGTCTTGGCGTTTTCCCGCCCCTGCCCGATCCGTTCGTCCCCATAGGAATACCAAGCACCGGATTTGTCGACGACCCCCGCTTTGACACCCAGATCCAACAATTCGCCGGTCTTGGAAATGCCTTCGCCGTACATGATATCAAACTCAACCTGTTTGAAAGGAGGCGCCACTTTGTTCTTGACGACCTTCACGCGGGTCTGGTTCCCAACAACCTCGTCACGGTCCTTAATCGCGCCGATCCGGCGGATATCAAGGCGTACCGAGCTGTAGAATTTCAGCGCGTTGCCGCCCGTCGTGGTTTCGGGTGACCCAAACATCACGCCGATCTTCATCCGAATCTGGTTGATGAACACCACCATGCAATTGGACCGGCTGATCGAGCCTGTCAGCTTGCGCATGGCTTGGCTCATCAGGCGCGCCTGCACGCCGACGTTGCTGTCGCCCATATCGCCCTCAAGCTCGGACTTCGGGGTCAATGCGGCCACCGAATCCACGACGACCATGCTGACCGCACCAGACCGCACCAGCGTATCAACGATCTCAAGCGCCTGTTCGCCGGTGTCGGGTTGCGAAATCAGCAATTCGTCCAGATCGACGCCCAGCTTGCGGGCATATTGCGGGTCAAGCGCGTGTTCAGCGTCAACAAAGGCGCAAACGCCGCCCTTTTTTTGTTCCTCGGCCACGCAATGCAGTGTCAGCGTGGTCTTGCCCGAGCTTTCGGGGCCATAAATCTCGATGATCCGGCCCTTGGGCAGACCACCAATCCCCAACGCGATATCCAGCCCCAGCGATCCGGTTGATGTCGATTCGATATCCTTGAGGACGTTGTCGCCCCCCAGTTTCATGATCGACCCCTTGCCAAATTGCCGTTCGATCTGCGCCAAAGCACTGTCGAGCGCCTTTTGCTTATCCGCGTTTTTCTTGCTGTCCATTGTCAGGAGATCTGCCGTTGCCATCATTTCGATCCTTATTTCACACGGGCTGCGCCGCGGCAATCGCTGCTTTTGTTCGCTTCTTGTTCTGCAAGCTGTATGAGATCAAAGAGTGAACATTTCAAGTTAAATCTTTCCTTTCCCAGAATGGCCGGGGATGGTTAAAGGAAAGTTGAAGAAACTCAGTTTTGTAGGAGGCGTATGCCGTGTTGGTGTTCTGGAACGCGCGACTGGTCTTCTTGTCGGTGCCAAAAACAGGGACGTCGGCATACGAATCGGCGTTGGCGCCTCACGCGTCTATGGTGGTCAGCAATCCACCTGAGCTGAAACATGCGCCTGTCTATCGCTACAATCGGTTCTTCCGTCCAATGTTTGAAAAGGTCGGCGCCGACAATATGGACATTCTGGCAGTGGTTCGCGAACCGATCAGTTGGCTTGGATCATGGTATCGATATCGTCAGCGGCCCTTTTTGGACGGTAAGCCCACCTCGACCAAAGACATCACCTTTGACAATTTTTGCGATGCCTATGCCAAAGGTGAACGTCCGCCTTTTGCCAATGTCGGAAGCCAGTCGAAATTTGTTGAACCCCGGCCCAGTGGTGTCGCCGTGACGCATTTGTACCGCTATGAAAATCAATCCGGCTTGATCCGCTTTTTGGAAGACCGGCTAAAGGTGTCCCTTGATCTGCCCCGCGAAAACGTTTCGCCAAAGCGGGACCTAAGCCTGAGTGCCGAAACCGAACAAAAACTTAGGCGGAAGTGCGCGGACGACTTTGACATTTGGGAACGCGCACTTTCGCAGTAATGCTTACTGGATTTCCTTGTGAACAGTTTCCGTTAAATCATTGAGAGAAAATGGTTTTGCTAGAAACGCCGAATTTGGGACCGCGTCATGCCCTTCGCCAAGCGCATCTTCGGCGTATCCGGAAATAAACACCACACGCACATCTGGCCGGGCCTCGCGCGCCTTGCGGACCCACGTGGGACCATCCATGCCAGGCATGATGACGTCCGACACAAAAATATCGACTTCCAGGCTGTCATCGTCCAACAGTGACAACGCCTCTTCGGCGGTCTCGGCCTCTACCACTGTGTAGCCACGCAACCGAAGCGCGCGTGCCGCAAACGCCCGCACCGGCGCTTCGTCTTCGACAAGCAGAACGACCCCAGCGCCATTGACGGGCAGCTTACGCGCTGGCTTTTCCTGCTTGTGGACATTTTCCACAGCATCCACTTCATATGCCGGGAACAGCAGTGTAAAGCAGCTGCCCTTTCCAACCACACTGTCAACAAAGACAAACCCGCCGGTCTGTTTCACGATGCCATACACCGTCGACAACCCAAGCCCGGTGCCTTCGCCGGTGCGTTTGGTCGTATAGAACGGCTCAAACACTTTTTGCAGTTGGTCCTTTGGGATCCCCGCCCCCTGATCCGTGACCGTCACGGACACATAGGTGCCGGGCGGGATGCTTACCTTGTCGCGTTCCTGCTGTTCGCTGAAAATGCGCCTTTCGGTTTCGATGGTGATTTCCCCGCCTTCAGGCATTGCATCCCGCGCGTTGACCACAAGGTTCATGATGACCTGCTCCATCTGGCGTTTGTCGCCGCGCATATGTGGGAGCAGTGGGTCATGATGCAGACTGAGTGTGGTCTTTTCACCGACCAATCGATTCAACAAATGCGCAAGGTCGGACAATGCACCGCGCAAATCCATGACTTCGGGGCGCAGGGTCTGTTTTCTGGAAAATGCCAACAACTGATTGACCAATGCGGCGGCACGATTGGCGTTTTGATTGATCTGGACCAGATCGGCATAGTCTGGATCGCCCATGTCATGGCGCAACAAGAGCAAGTCACAATGGCCAGAAATGGCCGTTAGCAAGTTGTTGAAGTCATGCGCAACACCGCCAGCCAGTTGCCCGATGGCCTGCATTTTCTGGCTTTGCACAAATTGCGCTTCGAGTGTCTTGAGTTCGGTGGCGTCGTTGAGAACGGCCATCAGACTGTCGCTGTCGGAATCCTTCAATGGCTTCAGCGTGACTTGAACAAAAACTTCGCGGTCTGTGCCGGTTAGTCGAAGAAACTCGGACCGGTTCAAACCCCGCCCTTTGGCCGCTTCGCTGAGCCAATCGGTCAAGGCACGACCCAGACCTTCCATAGTTTCGGTCAGATTGCCCAGATGTTCCTGGGACAACTTGAGCATAGAGCGTGCTTCGCGATTGGCTTTCAGTATCGTCCCATTCGATGAAACTTGGATCAACGGTACCGGTAATCGGTCGAAATCTGCGTCAGGCGACACCTTTTCAGGCGGTTCTTCGGTCGGCGTCAGGACAAGCTCGGACCTACCGGCCGATTGCGCAATCAGATGCACGAGAACGCGTTTCGTCCCATCTGCCGTCCGAAGTGTCCGGGTGCCCGACCAATCCGTGGACACATCTTCAAAGATTTCTTCCAGAGTCCGCGCGCGACGGCCAACCAAATCGCGCGCGGCGTTGTTCATATACAGGATCGAATTGCGGCGACCGAAGCTGATCAAAGCCCGGTTATGGTGCGCGGCCGACAAAGCCTGTTCGTCCCGTTCGATGCGCCAGATACTGCAGTCTTTGCCTATCACTCGGGTCGAAACGCGAAACCCCTCACTCGGGCCCGACAAGTCTTCCGATGCGTAGCCCTGTGTCAAAGCCTTGTGAAGCAGTCGGTAAACAATCCCCTCGGACCCGGCCAGATCGCTGGATAGAGCTTTGGCAAGCGGTTGGCTGTTCACATCCCCATAGCGTTTTCGGGCCACCGCGTTGGCATGCAGAATCGTGCCATCGGGCCCACAATAAAAGCCCAGATCGTGATCGTGTTCGATCATCTCGGCAACCGCATCATTCTTGCGAGAAAGACGTTCCCTGCGCAGCACGTTGAACAGCAAGATGCCAATCGCCACAGTCCCAAAGACGGCACTGCCGCCCAACAACGAAAACCGTGCGGCGCCTTGCGCCATGCCCAACGCCGCCAGAAAACCTAGGATACCCAGCACAGCAAGCAGGATCGGAGTGGCCTGCGCAAGACCAATCCCAAAGCGGCGATGTTCCTTTTCGGATGCAGCGTGCACGCAGGGCTCCTTCGTCGACTTGTCCGACGTTCTGACCCTACCGGCGTTAATTTGCGGTTAATGAATCAGAAATAGACCGGTTCGAAATAACTCTTGCCGTGCATTTTGACTCGTTACACCCGTTTAAGGCAAGAAACGAAAAATCCGTCGCCGCCATCAGAGGGAAGGAATTGCCGCTCGACGTTCACTGTCCATTCGGGATTCTGTTCTAGAAACGCCGCAATCTGTGCGCTGTTTTCGGCGCGCAGCACCGAACATGTGGCATAGGCAAGAACCCCGCCCGGCGCCACCAGTTTGGCGCAGGACTGCAAGATAGACGCCTGCGTTTCCTGAAGCGTTTCCAAGGTGTTCTGGCTGAACCGCCATTTCGCTTCGGGTGACCGGCGCCACGCACCGCTGCCCGAACACGGCACATCGCACAAAACCAGATCAAACAGCCCTTGTGGCTGACCAATCAGGTCTATTTGCGCCCCGGCGCGCTCTGCCCGCACCGGCAAATCCGACATGCGCCCCACATCCGCATCATGGGCAACAATCGACCCACCTTGCGCTCGTGCCGCAATTGCCAACGCTTTGCCACCGCCTCCGGCACAGTAGTCCAGAACACGCGCCCCTGCCGCGATTGGCAACAGATCAACCACCGCCTGACTGGCGGCGTCCTGCAATTCGACCAGACCGCTTTGATAAGCCTGTGATCCTGAAACCCGCCGTGCGCCTTCGACTACCTCTAATGCCGTTTCCGATAATGCATGAGGCTGACAAACAATGTCTTCCTCAGCCAGCGCCGCCAAAGCGCCGTTCCGGTCTGTCTTGAGCAAATTGGCGCGCACGAAAACAGGGGCTCGGTGACGCAGCAGCAAAGCGGTTTCTTCGGCCTGCGCACCAAGACTGTCTGCAAAGGCATCGGCCAACCAATCAGGCAAATCCAGCGCAGCGGCCCCGGTTGGCGCGGCTCCATTCACGCCTTCATCTTCCGACAGGGGTTTGGGCGCATGCCCGACCCCGGTAAAAATCTCGGCAGGGTCGCCACCGTTTTTACGAAGCGCCCCCAACATCAACGCACGGCCATCTTCGCCGCCGCCCAAAGCAGCGCAGCTTCTTTGACAGCGCAGCACGTCAAACACATGGTCCCGTACTGCGGCACGGTCCTTGGACCCTGCATAGCGCGCGTTGCGCGACCAGCCCAACAGAGCCTTTTCAGCGGCGCTTCCGGCGATAACCCGGTCCAAAACCTCGATTGCCGCCTGAACGCGCGCCGCTGGTGTCATGATGTTTCCTTTTGATTGGTCAAGCTTAACCGACCCGGTAGTTCGGGCTTTCGCGGGTGATCTGCACGTCGTGCACGTGGCTTTCTTTCAGACCTGCGCCAGTGATTTTCACAAACTGGCAGTTGCGGCGCATGTCTTCGATCGTTGCGTTTCCGGTGTAGCCCATAGCAGCGCGCAGACCACCCACCAGCTGGTGGATCACTGCGCCTGCCGACCCCTTGTACGGCACCTGACCTTCGATCCCTTCGGGCACCAGCTTGTCGCTGGCAGCGTCCTTCTGGAAATAGCGATCCGCCGAGCCGCGCGCCATTGCGCCCAAACTGCCCATTCCGCGATATGCCTTAAACGAACGGCCCTGATACAGGATCACTTCGCCCGGAGATTCATCCGTGCCCGCGATCATCGAACCGACCATGGCACAAGACGCGCCTGCGGCGATGGCCTTGGCAAAATCGCCCGAAAACTTGATGCCGCCATCCGCGATCACCGGTGTGTTTCCAGCGGCTTGTGAACAGTCCATGACGGCGGTCAACTGCGGCACACCGACACCCGCCACCATCCGCGTGGTGCAGATCGACCCCGGCCCGATCCCGCATTTCACAGCATCGGCGCCTGCATCTATCAACGCCTTGGTGGCATCACCCGTGGCGACGTTGCCCGCGATCACCTGGACTTCGTTCGACAACGCCTTGACCCGACCCACAGCGTCCAGAACGCCCTGCGAATGGCCATGTGCCGTGTCGATTACGATGATGTCACAGCCTGCGTCCACCAGCGCCTGAGACCGTTCATAGCCGGCCTCACCAACGCCCGACGCCGCCGCAACCCGCAAACGACCCAGTTGATCCTTGCACGCCGTTGGGTTCAGGACCGCCATTTCAGTGTCTTTTAACGTCAGCAGGCCGGTCAGTTTGCCTTTGCCATCATGCACCAGCAGCTTTTCGATTCGCCGCGCCTTCATCAGGCTTTTGGCTTCGTCCAGATCGGCGGGTTCTTGCAGCATGGCAAGGTTGTCGGCGGTCATCAGCGTGTGCACCGGTGCGTCGTCGCTTTGGGCGAAACGCATGTCACGGTTGGTCAGGATACCCACCACGCGGCCTTGGCCGTCAACCACCGGAAAGCCTGTGAAATTATAACGTTCCACCAATGCCTTGGCGTCTGCCAGCGTCTGATCCACGGTCAGCGTCACCGGGTTGTAAACGATCCCGGATTCAAACCGTTTGACCCGCCGTACCTCACGCGCCTGTTCCTCGACAGTCAGGTTTTTGTGGATCACCCCCATGCCCCCGGCCTGCGCCATGGTGATGGCCATGCGGCTTTCGGTGACGGTGTCCATCGCCGAGGACAAAAGAGGAATGTTTAAGGCAATCGAATTTGTGACCTTGGTGCGCGTGTCAGCGGTGCTTGGCAACACGCTGGAGGCGGCTGGCACCAGTAGAACGTCATCAAAAGTAAGGGCCTCGCGAATCTCCATGAGGGGTCTCCTTGGGAGGGGGTCGGTTGGCGCTTCCCTATTACATGGGATCGCGCTGTGCGAAAGCCCCTTTTGCCGCGACATCGTGTTGGACGGAATTGGGGCTTTGCCCCCGACGCCGCATTCGCGGCGCCTCCCCCAGAGTATTTGGATCAAGAAGACGCAACGGGTCAGCGGTATTTGGCGGCCGTGATGAATTCGCCAAACGCCTCGCACCAGATCAGCACAGTCGTGTATGCGGTCAGGTCGGTCCCATCCGGCAGATCAAGGATGAAACCTGCAAAGCTATCGACTGGGCCGACCATAAGGGATGCATCCTTGACGGCTTCAAAACCAGCTTCGTCCTCGACGAACTGGGGCACAAGATACAGTCGGTAGTCGGGGCCCGGAGCCAGTTTGCCTTCATGCACGATCTGCGTGGTCGTCAGGCTGATCGTGCCTTCACCCCAATGCAGCAGGTCGCTGCCTTTCAGATCACGGGTGAATTGCGCGGAAAAGCTTGCATCACGTGCGACGTCTTCCAGCATTGCGGCATCCGGGCTATCGGGCGCAGTCAGGATCGGCAGAAGAAAAACACCCAGTGCAAATCCGCCAATAAGCATGGCGCCATGTGTCACGGTAAGAAGCAGAACTTTGCGCATGAATTGACCTCCGTCGGATGGCGCAAGGATGGCGTACTGTTGGTCAGTGCGCAATCACTCTTGCGCCGGCCCCCAATCCATCCCGGCCTGCTCCATGGTGATGGCCATGCGGCTTTCGGTGACGGTGTCCATGGCGGAAGACACCTAAGGGATGTTCAACACCATGGATTTTGTGACCTGCGTGCAAGTATTAGCCGTGCTGGGCAGGACACTGGACGCGGCGGGCACCAAAAGGACGTCATTGAACGTGAGGCCTCGCAAATCTCCATAAACCGTCACCTTTGGAGGGGGGCGGTTGGCGCCGCCCTTCCGCATGCATGTCGCAATAGGGACAGCAAAAGCTGCTGCCGTCTGTCCGACGCGACGCCTCAAAAATGCACCCTCTGGACTCATCTTTGAATCTGGAGAAAACACAGCAATTGGGTCACTTTAAAACCGGTATTGATCAGCGCCGAAAACGATTTTCGGCACCCAGTTAGGAGTGACTGTTATGGGACAGATTTCAAACGACAACATGAAAGACCGGGATTTGCGCGTTCTTGCGGCCTCCCAGATTCTCAACGAACTCGCAAACTGTCTTGAAACAGTCGCTTACGACCTAGCCGCCGACATTCACAGCAGTCGGACCAGTTACCTCTTGCTGACGGCGGCGGGCCTTGAGGAATGCGCAAAGGCTTTGGCCGCGGAGCAGCCGGATAGACGACTGGAATTGTGTTCCGAAAAAAGGTTCATCTGAAAAGCGTGTTTTGCCTTTTTTGACGGCGCCCCTATACTCCCCATAGCTGAGTTGCAGTATGGGGCCGTACTTTATGGCGAGTGTGAATGTTGTTTTTTCGCAAAATCTGCGTGTTCTTTGCAGTTTGAAACCATCCATCGCCCAAGTGACGCGCGATCTGGGTCTGACCAAAACCCAAATGGCCCGGTTTTTGAACGGGTCGTCACATCCCAGACGGCGGTTCTGAAGAATATCTGTTCTTACTTTAACGTCGACGCCCGAATTTTACTTGAACCCATCGATGAACAAGCCATCCGGTTTATTGAAAAAAGTCAGACTATACCGCCCCTTGCGGACAATCACGCCACGCTCCCCGCCAGCTTGGCGGCCGCACTCGGTTATTCCATTCCGAAACACGACTATTTCCCACATCAATCGAAACTGGCGGACGGCCTGTATTTCAATTGGCGTTTTTCACTGTCGTTTCCAAACAAAATCGTCCGCCTCCCCCTTGCAAGTGGCCACCCTAGGGGGCGTTCGGACTATGCGCGGTCGCGACCCTCTGGCTGTCACTAACCAAAGCGTATCTCCGAAACCCCCGATTGATCGCGAATTTCGCAGCGTCTTGTACGAACTAAACAACATGTTTGCAGCGATGTTTTTCCACAGAGGCCCTTCGGGCAGCCCTAGCTTCTTCTATTTTGTTCCAACGGAGCTCGAGATGCCCGGTGTCTTCTACGGCGTGAGCATGACCTGCATCAGGGAAGTGGCAGCGTTTCAACGCATCTCGCGCACGTATCTGGAAAAAGCCGACACAAGTTTTCCAAGCCTCCTCCGATACGCGCGCAGTTCGAGGTATTTCACTCGCGATCAGGTGCCCGAGCATATTCTGAGCCATCTTGAAGCGCCGTTGAATTGACACATGGGCAACTTGGCTTGCACTATTCCACGATCAACGTCACTCTGTGGCAATGAGCACCCATGGATACGCGACTGGCCGCCTGAACCTGCCCTTCACCGGGATATGCACCTTTGCCAAAGCCCCGCATGTGGCAGACTGGGACAGCCTAGAGGCTGACGTTGCCGTCCTTGGCGCACCTTTTGACGCCGGTACGCAATGGCGCGCGGGGGCGCGGTTCGGGCCGCGCGGTGTCCGCGAAGCGTCCACCCTGTTCAGCTTTGGCCACGCAGGCGCCTATGACCACGAAGACGACGCAACCTATCTGGGCGAAGACGTCCGCATCGTGGATATGGGGGACGCAGACATCGTGCACACCGACACGCTCCAAAGCCACGCCAATATTCGCGCGGGCGTCGAGGCGGCGTTGAACGCAGGCGCCCTGCCCGTCACCATCGGCGGCGACCATTCGATCAACATCCCCTGTATCGAAGCCTTTGAGGGCCATGAGCCTTTTCACGTCCTGCAAATCGACGCGCATCTGGATTTTGTTGATGAACGTCACGGCGTGACACGCGGCCATGGCAACCCGATGCGCCGGGCCATCGAAAAGCCGTGGGTCAGCGGCATGACACAGGTTGGCATCCGCAACGTATCGTCCACCGCGCGCGAAGGCTATGAAGACGCCCGCGCACGCGGGTCGGACATTCTGTCTGTGCGCCAGATGCGGGCGCTGGGACCACAGGCCACCGCCGGACGCCTTCCCAAAGGCCGTGTCTATATCACCATAGACATTGACGCCTTTTGCCCCTCTATCGCGCCGGGCACCGGGACGCCCAGCCACGGCGGCTTCCTGTATTACGAGGTGCTGGAACTGCTGCAAGAAGTCACGCGGCACAACACCATCGTGGGCATCGATCTGGTCGAGGTGGCGCCGGACTATGATCCAACCGGATCAACGTCGGTCCTTGCGGCGCAATTGTTGATGAACCTGTTGGGCTTTACCTTCCACAACCGCTAGGGTGAGGGCCCTTGATGCGCGCACCTTCCCGGCGGAGGCGCGCGCATAGGGCGATTTCCCCTTGCTGTTGCGCGCCCCCGCGCGGTTTTCTGGACCCGAGCAGACAATCACCGGAAAACCCTCATGACCGCGCCCCTTTCAGGCTATACGATTCTTGATCTCACCCACGTCCTTGCTGGGCCGTTCTGTTCCATGACGCTGGCCGATCTGGGCGCGCATGTGATCAAGGTGGAACGCCCCGGCGAGGGCGACGACACCCGTGCCTTTCCACCATTCAAAGACGGCAAAAGCGCCTATTTCGCAGCCATCAACCACGGCAAAAGGTCCATCGCCCTTGACCTGCGCGACGACGGCGACAGGGACATCTTTGAGCGGCTTCTGGCGCGTGCAGACGTGCTGCTGGAAAACTTTCGCCCCGGCGTGATGGAACGGTTGGGCTATGGCTGGGACGACCTGCATTCGGCGTTTCCGCGCCTGATCTACGGCGCGGTCTCGGGCTTTGGCCACACCGGCCCCGACGCCAAGCGCCCGGCCTATGACATGGTGGTGCAAGCGCGCGGCGGGGTCATGTCGATCACCGGGGAAAAGGACCGCGACCCGGTGCGCGTCGGCGCGTCAATTGGCGACATCATCGCCGGCATGTACCTGACCCAAGGCGTGCTGGCAGCCCTACTGGACCGCGACAAATCAGGCACTGGCCGCAAGATCGACATTTCGATGCTGGACAGCCAGTTGGCCATCCTTGAACACGCAGTCGCGCTGACCACCGTCAACGGCAAACCACCGGCACGATCGGGCGCGCGCCACCCCTCGATCACCCCGTTTGAAACCTTTCACGCCTCGGACGGGCTGTTCGTGATCGCCGCAGGCAATGACAAACTGTTTGAAAACCTATGCATCGCGTTGAACCTGCCGCTGGCCGATGATCCACGCTTTGCCACCAACCCGGCGCGCTGCGAAAATGCGCGCCTTCTGAAACGGTTGATCGAAGCCGTTACGCTGGATCACACCCGCGCCCACTGGATTGCCAAGCTGACCGCCGCAGGCATTCCCACCGGCCCGATCCAAACCGTCGATCAGGTGCTGAAAGACCCGCAAATCCTGGCCCGCAACATGGTCGTCGATGTGCTCGACCGCAACGGGCGCGGCGCCTACAAGGCGGCTGGCAACCCGATCAAGATGTCCGACATGGCCGATCCAACGTCACGCGCGCCTGCGCCCGATCTGGACGGAAACCGCGGCGAAATCCTGCGCTGGTTAGAGCAGAGTGAATGACGGTTTGGCGACTGGGATGCGCCCAACACCACGGAAAATTAAACATAATGATTTTCAATCGCTTAAAGCCCATCCTTCTTTGTCAACAGTTTGATCTAGGAAACTATGGGAACTGTTGAGTTGACTTGGTTTCCGGACGATTTTTCGACAACAAATCCGTGATCATGACGACAGCAATACCGATGACAACGGCACGGCCGAAGTCGGCGGATAGGGCAAGGACTGCCCTTGAAGTCAACAGAAAAAAATGTGCAATACGGTTTCGTGCCAGATTATCCGGATAATTTGTGATCAACGAGGGTTTTTAAATGATCAAGTTGATGTTTAGGGCTTTCTTGGATTTTTCAGGCGTGACTGTCAGAAGGTCAAACTTCTTCTATTTTCGGTTGATTGTTTTACTGCCGGTTTATGCATATTGTGTGTACGGTTTTTTTGTAATGAGCGAGTCTACTATGCGCCCTGGCACTCGATTCACCATGTTTCAGTTGAAATTAATGGCTTTTTTGAGCATATCTTGCGCCGCAATGTACGTGGCGTGGAAATTCTTTAATTTCTTCAAGACTTATCGAGAAAATTCCGACGGAGAATGACGTAACGGGTGAGAATCGGGTTGATGAGGCCCCTCGGGAACAGAGCAGCATTCCCTCCGCAGTTATAACTGTGTTTGGCGCTCAGGTGTCGTTGACGACGGATTTGCCGGGCAGGTACGGTCGGCCTTTCGATGTCAACTTTGCTGCTGTTGGCGTCAATAATTGATAGCATGCTGTCTCACGCCCTCGTTTGCAGATTATTGAAGCGCTTACTGGTTCACTGCAGATTTTGCCAACTGGCCTAAACGTTCGATGAAATGGTCACCGGAACCTGCTTTTACAGAAACTGTGATTCCTAACTTACTATTTTTTTCGGTGTAAGTCGTAGGTGTGAGTGGTTTGGGTCCG